>PVJX010020708.1:0-32902 GCA_004027295.1 Dolichotis patagonum
GCTAAACCGGCCAGCCGGATCACCTGTTCCAGTGTACACCGTAACCGCCCTTCGAGCACGTCTTTTTTGACTTGCAGGTAATACTGGTACCTGTTTGTGGGAGTAGAAGAAGACACGTCCTTTAATACGCATGCCTGGAACATGTTTCCGTAACACACATCTCTGCACACAAAACTCAGCGTGCACGGCAAGATACGCAGGTGCTGCTGACAAAGGTCATCTTTATGCAAGATGGGCAGTGACCTGCGCTGAATTCATCTTTGTTTGATGTCATAGGTGCCACATCCTCTTCATCCTGAGTTCGAGAGTGCTGTCATCTAATCATTGCCTGCTTGTGAACCAACACGAGGAACTACTGACAAGGACCAGTTCTACCTAAAAAAGACCACAAATGAAATCGCTCCTCTGAATCTGGACACACAGAAAGATGTCACAGCTGAAGCTATGCTCGACAGGGTGCACTTCCCGAACAGATTCTAGAAATGTGCCATCTTCTACACACAGAAGTTCGCTAGGGCAGATGACAAATGGGTCCAATCATTCAGAATCCTGCTAACGGATAAAGCCTTTCAGAGCGAGGCTGCACTGTACGTATCCTGACCCCTCAAAGTCTGATCACATGCCACTTTGCCCCCTGAAATCCAGCTCCCACCAGCAAAATGTAGACTCAGTGTGCCCACACACAGCATGCGGCCTCTGACCCCAGAGTACTGCTTCCTGGCCAGTGAAACTGTCATCGCCATACCCTGTACACTTCCTCCTAGGACATCACATCCTCTGATCACATTCTTACAAACCAGTCACCTTTTCAAGTCACATCTGTACAGCATTACTTCTTTGCGAACGCTGACAATTCGTCTGGTAACTCTAATGCTAATTTCAGTATAATCTCGACATCTCAATCCAGCAAAACCAGAGGTGACCAAACCCCAGTTTTCCTGGGGACAGGCAATCTGAACTGATTGCTACTCCACACACCTCAATCAACCCTCCTTTCTTTCCTCTTGGGCCCCCAGGACAACACAGAGACAGCCACGTCGAGCCTTGGTGGGAGAAATCCACACTCACATCAGAAGCGCACATGCTGGGAGTCATCTAAAAATCCATGAAACTTAACAAGGAGTAGAAACTAACCTTTTTGTCCTTCCCTTACCTGGTCTCCAATCTGACAAACTCATAGTCACTTTCCAACTCCACTGCCGACCAATCTAACTTCCTGTCCTCATCACTGGGTTGCATTAATGAGTGTGAGAAATGTCTCCACCAATTTTCAGAGGCCTGTGCAGAAAACGCCTGTGTCCCCTGGACCAAGCTAGGAACACGGGCAACTCTGATCTCGTCCCAACGACCTTAGGTTCTGGATTCCTCTAAGTGGCTAAGTCCCCACCAACAGGAAGACAGCTCACGTACAGGAATGTAGGGACCAAGCCCTCTTCTGTCATGAAGGGGCACTTCTGCTCTTCTGGAATGCACACAAACTAAGAGAGGGGAAATACCAGGTAGGACCATTTCAAAAACCCTGTGAAACCAAAGCCACTTCCTGTGTGTGTATGTAACCGTTTCCAAGGGGAACTAAAGAAAAGCAAAATCATGACCTACCTCTTTATTATTCATAGAGGAGAACCCATATAAATAAAAATTTTGAAGCAACAGTTTAATATAAATTTGAAGATGCAATTTAAGAGTAAAATTTTAAAAATAGAAGCATTTTGAAGTGCTATAGTAAAACAGGCTGCGTAAATCTCTTCCTGCTTTTTCTTCCCCTTGTGCAGTTGAAGCGGTCCCAGGACAGAGAGGACAGAAATCAGAACTGGCCACGGTCACCGACCTCAGCTTCCTCAGCTGCCTTCAGCAACCAGCGCTCCGACAAAAAGGTTTCACGTTAGTACCTCTGATTCAAGGAGTGCGTGCTCCGGGAACTCCAAGCACAGTTTAAGCCTTTATATTATTTGAAATAAATAAAAGACACATGTTGAAAAATAAATTCATGATACACAGTATCACTGCACCCCTTGGGAGACCGCTGGCTCGAGCCACAAGAAGGGGGACGTGGACTTCGCCTGGAAGACTGCTCCTCCCACTTCCTCCTCGCACACACACCCGCACCCTTCCTTCCAGGGTTCTCGGCACTCTGGCCCCTGGGCACTGCCCCAGCCTGGTTCCTGGTTCTTCTTTCTCCAACTCCCACTCATGTCTGGGGCCAGCCCTCACACCGCAGGAAGAGGCCCCTCATTCATGCAAGGCAACCTGCTCTTAAAGAGCCTTCAGGAACTGCCCCGGAGGCCTTTGAGGAAGACTTTGCATGTCTGTAACCTCCTCAGTTCTTACACAGCAGCAATGCAGCCAAGGAAGAGGTCCTCGAGTTATCAAAACCTTTTTTAAGTGCCAAGAGGTCACTGTGAAAGCGGGTACACCTTCACAGGTGAGCCACTGCCCATCTGAAGACCCTACTTTCAAAACTAGAGGGACAAGAAAGGGCCAAGAAAGGGACAAGAAGAGTGTTCACTTCATCCTGGATACTGCTTGAGGGTCTCACTGTGCTTTGCTTCCAAAGCCAAAGGATTTCTAAAATAAGCAGGGCCGGGGATTTAGCTCAGCAGCATAAGCGTTCACCTGGCAAGAGTGAGGTTGTGAGTTCGATCCCTGGCACAAAAATAAATAAATTAATTAATTAAACAAGCAAATAAACAAAGAAAATGAACTAACACCCCCCACAAGAATCCAAAAGTGGAATGCCAAGACTGCAAGAAATCACAAAGCTTCCTGAGGAAGGCGAAATGGGGTTCTCAACACTCAATACCCCAGGAAACAAAATCTCAAGGCCAGAAAGGATGAGGGAAGAGGACCTCATCCTAGCAAACGTTTTCCAATTATTTTCCATTCTACGAGCTGGGGAGACGGGTGGATATTAATACACTGTGTATTGCGCTTACTAAGTAATTCTTGTGAGCTTAGGTCTGAGGGCTGCTGGGGTCCTCCCGGGGAGAGCTGAGGCAGTCTCTGCCATTCCGGGTCACGCATCCCCTTTGGGACCACTGCCATGTTCCTCACTGCACCACCTCAGGGCTCAGTGACTTAGCACCGGGGCATAAAACCTGGGACGTGCTTACCCTAGTGTTACCTGGCAGGCTTCACGCTGAAGACGAAGCCATCACTAAAGATTATGTATCTATTTAGTGGGCTCCCTCAGAAACAGGCCACCGGTCAGCTATCCCACCAGATCCGGCAAGATGAAAGCTCTGGTTTTCCTTGGCCTGCTATTCCCAGCTCTCACCTTGAACACGTGAGCAAGCGCTAGTCCAGCTGCACCCTGACCCAGGACACAGGGCACCCTGCTTCCCTCTCACACAGCTCCTGGCCAGCAAGGTGGGGTGTTGGGGGACAGAAACCCCAGCACTGAAGAAAGCTGAGTTCTCTCCTAGAAGCCTCCCAGACGACACGGGGATGTGGGCAGCAGTAATGACACAGTGCTCTGGCCACACGACTTTGACTCTTAGGACGACAGTCTGCGGAACCAAGGACGAGGTTCAGGCAGCTGTGGAAATGGGTTGGTCGGGACATTTCCACATTGAAAAGGACTTTTCGTAATATATAAAAATTGTATCCCAGAGTGAAGGAGAGAGACAGGAATATGAGCCGGAATTCTATTTTTAGAACACTTGGGTTCCACTCAGTTTGGATTTGAGATTCAGTTATACCAGCAGTAAAATATAACCGTGAATCCTATTTTGGAAACATGCAATTTCATGGAAGTATACTCCACCCTGTCACGGCTTTGGGTGGAGGGGAAAGGGGGAAAAAAACAAAGGAAAGAAAGGAAGGAAGGAAGGAAGAAAAACCAGACTTCGTGCCAGGAAAATATTTGCCAACTTTCCAAAGAGATACTCTTTGAAATTCCAAGCTCCCAAGGAACTGTTTAGTATTTTTCATACTCAAAGACCGAGAAACAGTCCATCTGTCTCTTTAGGTCCAACAACCAGTCTAAGGTTAGAATTCTCCTCTCCCTCTGAGAA
This sequence comes from Dolichotis patagonum, assembly GCA_004027295.1. Taxonomy (NCBI): domain Eukaryota; kingdom Metazoa; phylum Chordata; class Mammalia; order Rodentia; family Caviidae; genus Dolichotis; species Dolichotis patagonum. Next base: position 4,014 of record PVJX010020708.1, read on the forward strand.
TCAGTGGACGGAATTACACTTGCTGAATACAGACAGAACTTCTCTTTTCCAAGTTTCATGTTTAAAGACTCATCTGTAAACTCAGGTTTCTCTGGGCGACACCGGCAAATGGGACCTGGCTGATGTTGCGACCTCGTCTATCTGGAATGTTCCTGTCCCAGGGCAACAAAATCTGTGACCTTTGCAAGTTCCTTTTTCCTCTAAGATTTTCAAGAGAAAGTTCCTTGTTTTTTCTTAATTTCAAAGATGTATGGTATCCAATCAATAGAGCATTGTGTGATTCTGACAGAAGTATCAAAGAACTCTTTCAAAGTGACCCCCTAAAGCAGCCACGAGCCCCCACATATGGCGAGGCACCGCTAAGATCTTCCGTCTCTGCTTTTAATCCACATACGAGGAGTACACGTGAGCAATCGGGTCCCTGTGTTTCCTCAGCAGGTTGGTTCATTGCCCTCGGATTGAGAAAACCCGAGAAGCATGTCCCACACTGCCACGCGAACACCCAGCCAGGAGTAAATGCCCCCTGTTCCCACAGGGGAAGCCAGCACTCCATGCCCAGGCCTGCGGCAGTGCCCCAGCAGATCCAAAGGTGATGGCAGCCTGTCATGACCCGACCAAGCATGCCAGGTCAGCTGGCAGGGGCCCCTCCAGCAAGGTCTGAGCTGCCAACAAGGTCTGCACTTCCCTGGGCACCAGCTTTGCACCCAACTTTGCAGGGGAGCAAGAGGGACAGTGAGCCGGGGCAGAGCCTCAGGGACCCTCGGTCCTGAGACCAGCACGGCCCAGGCAGTGGCCAATGCTCAGGGAGCCTGGGCCTTGGGAGTGGGCTTGGTGGGGCCCACAGGGAACAGGCAAGAAGCCTGTGTCCAAAGTCCCAGAGATGCAGGGTCTCGTACGGCCACAGTGTGGTCATGCCTAAGCTACGGAACAAAGCAAGGCTTTTAAAAACTCAAGTCCAGCCTTTTTGTGTCTAGAATAGGAAGCCATATTGAAAGAACAGAATGACTTGATGACTTGCTCCAGGTAATATTGCTTCTTTTGGTTATTTTTGGGTTTTATTTTGTTTTGTTTTGAGACATCATCTCACTATGTAGCCCAGACTGGCTTCAAACTCACAGCAGTCCTCCTGCCTCAGCCTCCTGAGTGCTGGGATTACATTCCTGATTACCTAGGCATCTGACAGGCAAGGCTACCTCGGGATGGGCCCAGAGACCAGCCAACCACACAGGCAGGGGGCACAATCTGACTCCCTGTCGTGCCAGGCCGGGGAGCCGTCCCGTCCACTGAGGTCCACAGTTAACAACAGCATTGCAGTGATGTTCAGGAGGACCCCGCCCTCTCCACCACCAGCGCAGCTGACCCAAAGCAAATACTGAAATGCAGACTGTGTCTCCTGTCTCAGTCCTCGCATACAACTTCCCAGCAGCACAGACGGACATGGGAAACCTCCACGGTGGGCCTCAGTGTAGGCTCCACCTAGGCCAGGGCTGTGACCAGCAGCAGCTGGGAATTGGGTCTCCCAATTCCACGGAGAGCTAAGTACAGGATATTTTTGAAAAGCAAAATGCAGCCAGGTATGGTGGCATGGACGTATCATTCCAGCACTAAGGAGGCTGAGGCAGGAAGATGGTATAAATTTGAGGCCAACTTGGGCTATGTAGGGAGTTCAAGGCCAGCCTGGACCATGTATTAAGACCCTTTCTCAATCAATCATCAATCAATCATGCAGTTCACTAGCGGTGTTTCCAGGGTCTCTGCCGCCACCTGCTTCCACATTCCGGAACACAGAAAGTTATGCAGATTCATTTCTGTTGCAACCCTAACGCTCCCGCTGCAGGGCAGCCGGCATGGCCAACGCGTTCCTGGTTCTACCTCTACCTCCTAAGGACGGCTGGCACAAAAGTCACTCCTCCAGAGAGAAAGGCCGGGGAGCAGGGGCCCATGAGAGCTGTGACGCAGCCCGCAGCATCACTGGGGGCTCCCCTGCCCCCCTCCCTCTCCAGCTCAAACCTGGCTCCCCCATCCCAGGGGCAGAAGGGCGGGGTAGGTCAGAGAGAGGGCCATCCCCACATTCCTCAATCTCCGCCACCTGCCCAAAACCAGGAGGCTGGAGGCACCATGCGCTGGCTACGGTTCGCGCTAAGACTGGAAATGCCCATTCCTGGCTTTAAAAGAAAAATGTCTCTTCTTGCATGAGTAGCAACCCTGGAAGCTCCTGCTGGGATGTCCCAGAGCCCAGCTCTCCCAGGACGGTGCAAAATGTCCCAAAGCGCCAGATAGCAGAGCTTCCTCTGGCCGATGTTATGTTGTACAAATAAGAAACAAATGTGGATGTTTCTCGACTATAAAAGACAAAAGGGAGAAGACAGAGGACGAGGTGTCCTGGAATCCTGAGATGCAAAAGAGCAAAGGAGAGTAATTCTCCATCTGAGACGGACATGGGTATGAACAGGAGGGAGACAGCAGCACATTCCATCCATTCCAAAGGGCGTCCACGGCTGTGAGTCCAGATAATGGGCAGGGTGGCCACACAGAGCCGGCTGCCAGAACCAGATAAACAGTCCCCGCACAGGCGTGCAACCAGATAAACCCGAATGCCTTCCTCCCTCCATCCCTCGGCTGCCTAAAGCCTTGGAAGAATTTCACTTTCCCACTCCTGAAGCCTAACCGAGTCAGGTGCCCAGGCCAAGCGCTACCTAAATGTCTTTCTATGTAACATATGTCCAGCTGCACAGTCCAGCACGACTGCAAGAACAGATACAAAGCAGCCTTGCAATGCGAAGTACCCAAGGAAGAGATGGGAGCTGTCACTCTGACAAAGATAACCTTAAAAGGCAAAGTTTTCCTTTGCCACAGCACAAACGGACCCGTGTGCAGGCAGGGAACACTGAAACACCTGCGCGCGTGCACGCGCGCGCACGCACACACACACACACACACACACACACACACACACACGACTTCCTTGGCAAGAGTCCAGGCCAGAAGCTTTCGACATCTGCTGATCAATACATGCTTTCTATTGACAGAGCCGGCTTCCTTCTCCCTGAGACTCCTTAAGTTTCAGTGACTCAAAGGATTGCAATTCTTTCCTAAAAAGGGGAATGTTTGCTTCAGTGCACATGATCACACACAGGCCCCTCAGTACCGGTGAGAACAGGCCGGGGATGGGGAGGGCTGGCGACCCAGAAAGGCATGTCCCGGCCTGACGCGCACTTGCCACTCCCAAACTCCTGCATTAATTAGAACAAATTACAGGGAATCCAGCTACAGTTTATAAGCACAATAAATCCCCCAACATAGCCTGTAATTTCACAGGGGTTCTGTTTAAAAAAGAAAGTTTCTTTTACGTCACGCATCCTAGACGGAGAGGGTGTGTCCTGACGTCACAGCTTTCCGGCCTCGGCCTGAGCCATGGGGACAGAGTCCTCCCCAGTGACCATCTCCACCGGGCAGGAAGGAGCTGCAAGGGCTGCCGTGGGAGGCGACACCCCAAGTCAGGGAACAGGACCACAGAAGCATGGTGCTGACGTGTCGGATGCTGCAGGGAAAGCCGAATCTGCTTTGCTCCGTATTAAGATGTCAGTGACTCGGGGAAATTCTGCAGTTCCTTGAAAGTTAAAATGCAGAGTGATCACGCAACCCACCAATGACACTCCTAGATACACGCTTGAGAAAACCGAAAACACGTTCACACAAAAATGCATACGTCGATACCAGCAGCACTCACAACAGCCAGAAATGGGAAACAACCCAACAGCCACCAACTGATGAATGGATAAACAAAACAGTGGTCTGCCCAAACAATGGAATATTATTTAGCCATAAAAAGAAACACAGTATGGGTGCTCGCTACATCCTGGAGGAACTCTGAAGGAATGTGAAGCGCAAGATATCTGACACAAAGACCACATTTTGGATGACTCCATTTTCATGAAATGTGCAGAAGAGGTAAATCCACAGAAATAGAAAAGCTATTTGGTGTTTGCCAGAGCCTGAGGGAAGGAGAGAATAAAGAGTGACTCCACGCACTCTGAAGTTAGACTGGAGACAGTTGCACAACTCTGTGAATACCCTCAAAACTCCACCACCGTGTCTGAGTGGGTGAAATACCAATAGCAAAGAAGGAAAGACAGAAGACTCCAGTTCTTCATAGTTGGCCAATAAGATATTTTTTTTTTTGGGTACTGGAAATCAAACTCAAGACCTCATGCTAGCCAGGCAGGCACTGTACCACTGAGCTATACTTCCAGCCCCAGATTTACTTCTCTGGTTACACTGAGAAACCCAAAGGTCTCAGGATGTCACCCACTGTGCACTAAGAGGAGCCTTGAAAAACTTCTATCTTCATTCAAAGAGCACACACACGTGCTGAGAGGGGACCACTTGTTTAACCGTAGATGATTTCAGCTGCTCTGAGCTACCAAACTGCAGAAGAGCAATTCGGGGGTGAGCGTCAGCCAGGGCGCAGGAGCATTAAATAAGACAGGGCTGCAGGTGGGCACCAGGGACACCCGCCAAGGTGCCAGGAGGATTTGTGCCGAGCGCCAGCGGCTGTGGAATACATAGCCCGTCCTTTCCACACTGGTCATAAATATGCTTTGACTCATCAGCTCAAAATACACACCTGCCTGCCCTGAAAGTCATGTGCTCATAACATTACCTACAAGTCCACTGTGGGAAAAGGGAGCTTGCATTACATCTGCAACCGGTGAGTCAACTGCCCAGGGACCTGTCTTTCTGGGCAAGGGCAGGTCTGTGGCTGAGAAGTCAGCAGAAGCGCCTAGAAATCTGGTGACCCAGCTGCTGGAGGAGCAGAACTACTGTCAGCAACATTCTGGGTCTGAAGCAGAAGAACAACACTGAGACTGGCAAACAGGAGGTGACAGGGCCGCCTCAGGGATGGCCAGGGGCCCCTCAGAACCCCTGATTGAAGGTCGTGGCCATATCGTTTCACAAGAGCCCGCGTGTTCAAACATCAGTTTTCTGTCGATGAAATAACATCCCAGAAACAAGCAGGAAACACTGACTACAGGCTTCATAAAATCTGGATGGATGGATGAGGTCACAGAAGAAATTAACTAATTCTAGATCCCTAGAGACTATGATGCAAATAGAAAACAAAATTACAGACATTCCCAATCCATAAAAGTCAGATGGCTGGGTCCCCCGGGTGGCCTTGAGCCTCAGTGTGGATGGAGGTGATGAGGTCACCGCATGCGTGTGGGGTTTCCTCCTGCACCTGGCCTTCCTCAGCAACTGCAAGCGGTACGTGCTGGTCCCACCACCCTGCACACGCATGCTGCGCTCCAGAAGCTAAGGGGCACAGCTCTCCAAAAGGCAAGTGACAAGCCAGCCCCAGGGAATTCCCGCTGGCCGAAGGAGCCTCAGCCTACGGCGTGCTAGGAGGGAGGAATGCTCTGCCCTTGACTGGGGGTTGTTTTTCTGGTCCTACTAATGGGCAGCCAATATCTCCTGCCTTCCACTCCCTTCCAGCTAGCGGGTCTTCCATCCTGACCTCCTCGGTAACTCCACAGAAGCAATGTCTTCTGACATTGCTTCATGAGGAGCAGGACTTCACCCAACCCTTGTCCCTAAGTAAGAGCAAACCCAGCCTCATGAAACTCTGGTTGGTGCCTATATTTAGTGACCAATCTGAATCTTACAGCTGCCCAATTGCTGGGCTTCCATTCGGTGCTTAGACTCTGCAGGTGCCCAGTCGCCCTATGGTCTCTTATGCGGCACACACTGGGCACGGTGTAAAAGGATCCCAGCTCCACAACAGTGACCCTTATTAAATGTGTACCTGAAAATACCGACTGATAAAAAAAAATCGAGGATAAAAGCTTGATGAGATACACAATTAATGAGATAACTACAATTTATGCTTGGAAGTTTAAAAAAAAAGAGATACTTTGGAGATTCTCCTGGGTGACTTTTATGATTTGGATCAAAAATACTATCTCTCAAAAACCTCTCTAGAGGTGGGACTTTGGAAGGTGATCGGGACACTGACCTCATCAACCCACTGAGTTCCCAGCTGACTGTGGCATTAGGAAGCAGGGCCTGGTTGGAGGAAGTGGGTCACTGGGAGGGGGTCTCACATCCCAGCCTGTTCTTCCCTGGCTCTTCCTGATCTCTCTGCTTGCAGCCATCAGAAGATGAGCAGTTTTCCTGTGCCACGTCTCTCCACCATGACATTTCTTCCTTGGAGCCAGCTAACCATGGACTGAACCCCCCAAAACCATAAGCCAAAGAAAGTCTTTTTTCCTTCCTGCTGTGGATGACAGGTAATTTGTCACAGCAATGGGAGCTGCTAACAGTGATATTACTGCCACAGTACGATGACAAATGCCCATTCCACTTTGCATCTGGCCAACAAGGTCACATTGAGCCCCTCAGACAGTACTCAGCTATCCCAGATGTTACACATGCCCGATGATAACAAATCCATCCACTTTTACTCTGCACATTACTGGCCCACACATACCCTGAGGGCAAGACCCACTCTGTTCCATAATTCACATACTGAGCAAATGATCCTGGATTTCCTAATTGTGCAAAACATATTATGAGCATTTACTGACTCAGGGAAATCCAATGGGTAAAACAAAGCTTTCCTGGAAGTTAGCTACCAAAGCACTTGACATAAAACAACACTGGACTCAGCTATAAAACAAAGAACTGAAACCACTAAACTTTAAATATTATATATCGTAATATAAAGACTCTGTCTTCACCAGATTGGAATAATTTCTTCCATCTTCTGTGTTAACAATGTAGTTTATTACTCTAGCTTACTCCCTCTCACGGCAGTTATTTAATCCTGTGGATCAATTTTGCCTCCTTGGCTATTTTATAAGCTGTGTTTATTCACCTTTTTGTTTCTCATCAAAAATCTAACACACTGGAGGTCTCTGCTGTCCACTGACAGTAGGACACGATATCATTAAAGGCAAATGTGATGAGGTCTTACTTAAAAGATAGCCAATTATAAACTATCTGCAAGAAATGTTACCATGTCCCTAGAGTATGGTGAAAGCAGAATAGAACACACCCCTTATCTATCACTTTGGAGGACTTAAATTCTTCACAATGGGCCCTTCTGTCAATTTCTTTCCTTTTTCTTTTTTTGTACTGGGAATCAAACTCATGATCTCAGGCATGCCAGGCAAGTGCTGTGCCACTGAGCTATATCACCAGCCACTTTTGTCAATTTCTTCAAAGTTTTTTTAGACTGGATTTTGCCAGGTAGATCAAGACAGGCCTTGAAGTCAGTATGTAACCTAGGCTGGCCTCACATTCACAGCGATCCTCCTGTCTCAGCCTCCAGAGTGCCACAATTACAGGTATGCACCACTACCTCCAGCTTAATTTCTACAAATATTAAAAGCTCAGAGCACTGAAAAATTTATTAACAATGGCAGTACCTTACATGTGTAGGATTGCTTCCCAAGTGTTTTTCAGTGTCACTTTATGTCATATTTTACCCCAGCCACCCTTTAAGCCTAGCACCCTAATTCCTTTTTACATGGGAGCAAACTGGTCCTCTGTGCCGAGGAGACCTGTGAAGACTCCTGATTTCCAAATCAGCTTCTCACTGAGGACAGCACAGCGCTTGGATAATGGGGCATTATCGAGTCTGGTTCCTATAGTCCAGTGCATACATCTCAAAGGTAAAACAGGAAGGAGGAAAAGGGGAATAAAACTTCAGAAAATCATAAACACACTACAGCATAAACCCACAGACTGTTTACTGCATGTGTAACAGTCGGAATGAATAATTTTCTCTTACAACATCTTCAAAAGCAGCCGAGGAGATCAAATGTTGCAGTAACTGCCAAAGATAAAATACCAAACCCGCAACATCTCTCTGTCCAAGAATCTAGTATCTTCCTCTGTCTGGAGTTCCGCCAAAACTGTGCTTTATGTTCTCAGGCATGGAAATGCCTCTCTACAATTCTCCCTTTCAAATCCTTTCTGAGGCTCTAGGATTAAAGGAGAAGGTTCTTCATTTGTTAAATGCAATTTAAAAAGAATTTGAGGTCTCCTTTCTTGTTCTTGAGTTTTCATTTTCTACCTGTCTCAGTCTCTACAACAAAACCTTTTATAATAAGCCTGGACACACAGGAATGCTGTTACTTTAATTGTCATTTTTCCCTGGAGAGAAAAATAAAATGATGCCCTAAAGTGATGAGGGACTGCACACAGGTGAAAGGAAACCCTTTATTCAGGAAATGGGGCCAGAGATGGGAGATGATCAAGCAGAGAACTGTACTCCCCAAATCTGCGAAAATGTCTCCTACCTTCCATGACGTGGAGAAAACTGCCATAAGCACACTCCTCCTGTTCACCCTAGGCTTAAGGACTTAAAACATCTCATTAGAAAACAGGATAGGAACTGAGCAAGTGTCTCTGTAAGAATCAAGAACTCAGGCCACAGATGTAAGTCAGTGGCCCAGCACCTGCCTGGCAAGTACAAGGCCCTGAGTTCGATTCCTGGTACCAAAAAAAAAGAATCAAGAACTCGGGGCAGGAAACCTAGAAAGGACAGAAAAGCTGAGTGGTCAGTATGCACTGGCCCACTCAAAAGAGAAGACTCCTACCAGAAGAAGGACACGCCGGTGCTCTAACTCCCCCTCAACAAAACCTCAGCGAGCATCTAATGGTGAGTTCAGAAGGCTTAAGGCCCCCTATTTTGTTAACAGGTCATGAAACAAAGCCATGGCTAGAAATCACACAAACAGCTATCAAATTCTATCATTTTAATAACAGCATTTGGCACGATTTCAGAAAAGACCCCTCCCAATGTCATGTCCCACTTACCCCATTATAACAAAACTGCCATGCTTGAAACACAACAATATCAAAATTAAGGGTTAATGACAATTAAAATGCTCTTGGTGACAGAACTTGACCAAAAACACACACATTAACAAGATTAGGCAACTTAGCGCCAGTTATGGTTCCAAATCTATGTACTTTCTGCCATTTAAATTTTGCTGTTATGAAAACTCACCTCAGCCACTATCATCTTTACACCAGCGAACCACATTCTGCACACCTTCCACACGGAACCAACTGCCAACCAAGCACTCTCCACTGTCTCCTGCTAACTTCCTTCCTTCAAAACTGACACCAAGTGCATCACTGTGCTCGGAGACAGGGTGACCTCCTCATAAACGCCATGATTGCAGATTTAAGATGGGACAAATGGAGAATCGGATCAAAAGATTGTGCAGTAAGAACAAGCACCTTAAATAGTGACTGTCTGTCTAAATTTTGACACAAATGTCCTCTATACCCTCATCATCTTCTGCGCGGAGAACATCTGTATAATCACATGAAAATAAGCACCCTGAGGAACTCACAATACTTCACAATGCTCTTTTAGTAAATACAAGTTGGTACCTGACTTTAATTGTTCAGAGAACTAGACTGCAGAGCGCTTTTCTAGCTTCCAATCTGAATTACAACAATGATGAGACAGTCATGAGCTACCATAGATATTTTAAAAGTGTGACCCTCCAGAGGACAGGGACTCGTCTACAGGTAACTGTAGGCGCTGGTTAGTGAATATTAACTCGGCACGGATGACATGAAAATCCCAGTGACCAGCAGGAGGCCGACGACACAACAGCTCCAGCTCACTCCAGCACTGGTATAAAAAGTTACGCAAGCTGTCTATCCCACACTAAGGACAAATCTGTAGTGTTCAATAAAGAAAAAAAAATTTTTTAGAAATAGTAAAAGTTAATTTTTCAAAAACACCGTTTTATGACAAGCAGAACACGTGAAAGGGGAGCTCATCAGAATGAAAAGATTGCAAACTCCAGATTTAGAAGATAACGTTTTTTTCCTTCACGGCCCCCGCCATATTAAAACTCTAAAGAAGAAACTGCATAACTTTTGTTCCAGTATAGAGAAGAGTTTTATGCTAGGAACTTGGGAGCCGATAACGGCAGGAAAACCCCAAACATAAAAAAAAAAAAATCTTTCTTCCTAGAAATCAACAGCTTAAGTAAAAAGATTGGATCTCAGGTAGAAATGTTTTCAATTCTGCTTTGGTAAAGGAGACATTACTTAACCAAACTAGGAACTAACAGAGAGGCTAACCGGTTTCTCCAAACCTCATGGCACATTCCCAAGGACACGAAGAGCACTGTGGAACTCCGGGCCCTGGTCACCCCCCAGCTGACCATGCAGGGACTCCCCACAATTAAAGAGTGCAGCTAGAACTATGCTGTGAGAAGCAGGAATAGATGCCACCATCTCCGCTTTGCAGAGGAGGAAACTGGCTCGGGGAGGTTATATACCTTGCATGAAGCCATGCAGGGGCTGAGGCCAAAGCATAAGCCACCGGCTCCTTCTGCTGTAATTTTTTGGGGGAAGCAGGGCTGGGGATGGAATCTAGGGCCTCACACATGCTAGGTAAGCACCCTACTGCTGAGCTACATCCCAGCTCCTCTGCAACAATTTCACAGATCCCCTAGAGGGCCTTGCTCTGAAACTGTCCTCTCTCATGTCCTCTTCTCTGCTAAAAGTACCGTCCCTTCATCCCTTCCACCTTGTCCATCCGTGATCACTGGTTATTGATCACAGGTGCTTTACTCTCTAGGACTTTTAGGGGCAAAACAAGCTGATGGCCCCTGATTACTCAACTCCTGTCCAACAGCCTTGATTCACTCATGAAAATTCAATGTCATCTTCAAAGCCCCATAGTTTTCAGCCCATAGTTTTCAACTGACACCTGCTGTGACATGCTCCGAGGATTTTAGGAGTGGGCTCTCCATACCTGATGTGGGTCAGCAAGAGAAGAAAAGCTCACTGGTTTGGGGGTAAAGGTGCCCCCTTGATTTTCAAAAGGCCCATGGGAGCAAAATGATGGTGGTTATAATTTTTAAGGACTCAAGAAGGAAAGGGAAGTTAAAAAAAAAAAGACAGAATCAACCTCTAACAAAAAGAAGGCAAACAGAGCCAGGGATTTAGCTCAGTGGCTTAAGTGCCTGCCTGGCAAGCACGAGGTTGTTAGTTCGATCCCTGGTACAAAAAAAAAAAAAAAAAGAAGGCAAACCAACAATAACAACCAAAACCTGGCATCTAACGGTAAGAGAGATATCAAATGGTAATTAGGAAGTGCAGAGATGTGACTAGGTGCTCTCGGGGTTTGGTTTTGGTGCTGCAGACTGAACCAAGGGCATGTGCACTGTTCATTGATAGAGAACTCCGGATATTAAAGACATCTGAAACATCACAGAAAACCAGAGTGGTCCTGGATGACAGGTGGACCAGTGTCAGAGCAGAAAACACACGGGGCTTTCTGGGTCTGGGCAAAGGGAGGGCAGAGGGTGCACAGCTGGGCGTGCAAGCAGGGCCTAGGCCAGGGTGCCAGCCCTGGGCAGGTACCTGGGCTCAATGACCACAGCGCTGAGGCTGGGATCTTAAACAGGGGTCCGAGCTGATGACTAGTAACATTTCTGATCGCTACAGACTCTGAGTTTCTTAAGTGAAAAGGCCAAGAGGAAAATCTAAAGATGGCCCAGCAGAGTCCTTTTAACAATGCTGCGCAAACATCAGAGATGGAAACGTGTTTCAGTCCCCATGATAAACAGCTAGACTGAGTCTCTCTCACTTATTTTAGTTCTAACCAACCACTTATATATAGGATGAAGAATAAAGAGAAGTGCAAAAGTTTAGTTACACATGCATATGTATGTGTGTGTGTGTGCACGCGCGCGTGTGTGTTCAGGTAAAACGCAAGCTTCACAGAACAATGCATAGGCATATCTACAGTTCTGTTCAGCATCCTCCTACAGAGGTTCCCAGTTCCCAGTGCATTTCAAATGATTTACTAACTCAGGAAGGAAAAAGGTCCACTGAAGAATAATACACAGTTAAATAATTCATCGTGCCCTTTAGAAAATATTCAGTCATCAGGAATAAAGAATATAGCTTTCCTTTATCTGCTATTTTCCAATTTCCTGTGGATAAACATTTTACAGACTTTCTTTTTGACATTAGAATAGAACATTTTGTGAAAGAGTAACAGAATTTCAGATCTCAGGATAAAGCTTTCAGTACTAGTAAGAACCAGCACATCCTAAAATCAGGTGTGTGTTAGTATGCAAATGTGCACATATGAAAATCTATCAACATGTAGTAAGAAAGCAGTCACAGAAATCTGAAAAGTTAGGTGCTATCTGGAACTGAGTTCGTCTGTCTTAATCAGAGGCATGTTCAGTGCTTCTGGCTGGCAACTGGAATCAAGAATTCCATGAACCAGCCAAGAGAATTATATATATATATATATATATATATATATATATATATATACTGATCATGAAAACTACTTTAATGTTTTTATAATTTTGGTATTTTCTTTGGCTGAAATGATTTCATGATTCTAAATTTACCTGCTGTTTCACCTTACACTTACCAACATGCTGTAAAAATCAACAGATCAAAGCAAGAAAATCCATGTTTAAAAAGGAATTTAATGTGTGAATCACACATCCCAACTTCACACGAGGAATACAAACATGTAAAAAAAAAAAAAAAGGACAGGAAAGACATAGAAAAGGGGAGAGGGAGAGGGTGAATAAATAAATTAAGATGTGATATATACACGTACCACCTTCCAACAAGGGATATAAACATTATATACTACACATGTGTACTAATAAACTAAAATTTAAAATCCCATTAGGTGATATATCATATATTACATTATGTATAAATATTATGTGCTGAAGAAGTAGAAAGCCAAAATATTCTGAAGTGCAGCAAAGACCAGGATCCCTGCAGAACCTTCTGTTCTCCATCTGTCCATCCTACACCCCCCTGGAAAACACTCACAATTCTTTTTATTGCCTAAGATCCCATCCACACATCCTGTACACTCTCCTCAGCCCTAAACCAGATGTCTCAAGCTTTGTAACTCTTTTTAATTCCTTCTCAGTTCTCCAAAATTCACCTTGAGAGTTCCCAACACAGATCTATGAACATAAACCAGCAGCTGTTGCTGAAAGAACGCAAGGACATGGTTACTGTCCCTTTAACCAAAGGATGTGGTTAAAGGGACGGGGACCCTGTGAGAAGACTCACCAGGGTCACCTCTCAGGCCCTGATGGTGCCTCGGGGTGTCCCACGAGGGAACCTCCCCTGACTGAGGCAACTCTGACAGGGTAGTTGAAAGCCCCAACTTGAGTTTCACTTTTGAATGCTTGTCACTTGCCAAGAGCCTGTCATCTCCTGAATACTACCTGACTCGGATCTGTTTGTCTTTTCAGATGACACCTTCTTTAAATGACGTGACAAGGACTCAGAGGAGCATCGGGTCAGCCTGTCACATTGGTCTGAACAGCCAACCCCTGGCTCAGCCGGGAGCCACCAGGCAAGGCCACCCCACCCTGCCTTCTGCATGGGCCACTCACCCTATCAGGTCATGCCAGGCACAGGCCGCAGCACCCACGGGGCTGGCTCCCTGCAGGCCATCTGTCCCCTGCCTGAGAGTGGGAGCCTCCTCGGGAAACACATGACAATAACACATAAATCTGCTTAAATTACACTTTGCAATTCCACTTTGGAAAAGTGTCTAAGAAAATAAGGGTCAAATGTGAAGTTACTATAACGGTTTGTGTCTGGATGTCCCCCCAAAGCCTCATGTAGTCAAGGGCGAGGCTTCTAGAGTTTGTGATTGATTCACGATTCCATGCTGGGATTATGGGCGTGAGTGCTCCAACCACCCTAAGGGACGGGAAGAGTCTTCTTTCTGCTCTCCTCCCCTTTGCTCTTGCTTCTTTTGCTGTCTTTGGTCCCCATGAACTGTTGGCCTGCCCGCCACGATCCACATTGCCTCGGAGCCAGCTGATTATGGACTGAAACCTCCACAAACGGGAGCTAAATAAACCTTTTCTTCCTTAATATTGGGCATCATGTATTTTGTCTCAGCAGCCAAAGAAAAGTAACCAAGTCAGTTACCTTCAATGATATCAAATCCACTGTCACTGGGGAGGTAAATGTTGATTTCTGGAACTCAAGTTAGTACCAAATTTGCTTTCCATGGAGTTTCTAGTAAAACAGGGTTTGGAGTAATCTGCGTTTTGTTAGCCACCAATTATGCTCTAAGCCCCATGGTGGCGTAAAACACCTCAGTCTGGTGAGGCTGATCTAAAGTTCCCAGTGCACTTTTCCTTTAGGTTTCTGTTGTACAGACCTCAGAGACTCTTCTGCCCCTGGTAGATACAGTCTGAGTATCCCTCATCTGAAATGCTTTCAACCAAGTGTCTTTCGGATTTCAAGGTTTGGGATTTGGTAATATCTGCACAGACCTCACTGGTGGAGCATCTCTAAGCCAAAAGTGAAAACGCAAAATGCTGGAAAGCTAAACTTTGTTAAGTTTTGCATTTCAGAACATTTTTTTGGATTTGATAGTTTGGGATCGGCTTCCTGAGATGCAGCAATGCAGTGCCGACTTCTCACACATGGTGGAGGGGTCATGTGAATACCTACTGTGTGCTAACCACAGTCAGAGGCACTTTCTGGATTAACCCTTACCACAGTGCTGACAGCACCAAGTCCTACGTGATGGCATACCTAGTTCTGAATTATCAGGAGTGTGGGGGAGCCTGACCAAAGACCAAATATGCAAGAATGAGGTTTTCTCATTGCTACTTTATGCTCCTAATACTGTAGCGTAGTCTGGGTCTTGTCTAATGTCTTATTTCCAGCTACTCTTTTCCACCAAGATTAAACCAAAAATACTATGAGTTGCTTCCAGCCATCATTCCAAGAGGATTCCAACGTGTAGCTTGGATTCAAATTTTCCATCAGGATCCTTAGTGGCTCCTTTCTTTTTATCTTGAGAGTCATTTACTCCAGGGATTACAATGAGTGACATTTCCAAGTTTTCCTTAGACCTCTGGGTCTCCTTTTAGTCATCCTTATAATAAACACTTTTGGTCAGAAGTATTTGTTTCTCACATTGCTTCATTTCCACAATCTGCTAAACTATCAAGTGTCTGACTTGTACTTCAGTGCAACTTACGTCAAGTGCGCCGGGCTCTGCTTGGAAAAGTGGTAACTCATTTTTATGCTGGCAGAACAGCAGGCGGAATGTCTACTGCCCTGCCCAGCTGCAAACTCGAGCCTGATGGGCTGACCTTGCAAGGAGTTCGAAGCCGTAAACCAAAACATGTCGCAACATGTCCCACTAGGATTCCTCCTCTTGGGCTCTTCCAAACAACACCAGAAGGCAGGATCCCTGTTTCACAGTCACATCTGGTAACCTGACGCCAGCTGACACCTTTCTGCGGTGTGTTTCCAAGGTCTCAATTTTCCTCTCTTCTAAAGGACCTAGTTCATCTGAAAGCTTGGCATTTTCACGGTGTGCCCAGGGCTGGAGGTGACTGATAAAAATGCTAAATAAAACCCATCTTAGTGGCAATCTCTAAATAATGCTCGCTACTTAAAGGGCTCCATTCAAAGAAGTGCCTGTCCACACCGCCCTCCCCCCACTTCGTTCCTTCTGTCTCCACGACTTCCTTCCCTTTGACACAACTCATCCCCTTGATGTGTTTTAGTGGTTGCGGGGCTGGGGAGGGAAGATTGGCAAGGGCTCTCCAGGAATTTAAATAAATCTCATCCATGGACTCAACCATGTCAGCAGGCCTGAGTCACCCGACCACCATTCCAGGGCTGGACTAAGAGCCCAGCCTCTGTCACTGAGCAGCTGTGTGACCGCAAGTGAAGGCCCTTTGTCCCTCTCATTTTCGGCGCCATCCTCTGTAAAAGTAACTAGTTGTGGTCATCTTCAGGGTTGCTCGCTTAGAAATAAAAATCTGTGATTTGGGTGAAACTTAACCTGGCTTGGCAGAAGGCACACTGTTCTTTCACACAGGTTACATGTGCGTAAGATTGGAGTGTTTTTTTTGTTTGTTTGCCTGCAAAATCATTGGTCATTGATATGGATGAATCTTTTTATGGATAATCAGCAGTGAGGCAGATACTCAGCCCTGGCCTCAGAACGTAAAATAAAAGATGTAGCCCAGTACTTCCTGTTCGCCCACCCACAAAAAGGGAAAATCAGAACAACCTGAGTCCCACCCCTCAACAGGAGGTACAGGGATTTATAACCTAGTACCAGGGATGGCTTCTTACACAGGTAAACCGAGCCTTTCAAAGGGACAAGCGCTGCAGTTTGTACGCCCAGCCCAGTGTCTGGTAGGCAGCTTGGGTTAGGATGGCCGGATCTGCAGGATCTGAACTACCCGGGCCAACAGCAGGGATGGGCTGAACCCGAGGCTTGTGCAGGGCCGCAGGGCGCATGGGAAGTCCAGGCACCCACAGAACAACCTGGGAAATACGGTCACGCTATGCAGCACCGGCAGCTTGCAAGGGGGCTCCACACCACTCTTTCCAAATCCTCCCAGCAACACAAAGCCACCAGCAGCCCAGCACTGGTCCAGCTGGTACCACTTCGTAATCCCTGATTTTACTTTAACTTCCGCCCCCTGAATTTCTTTGCTGTAATTTCTTTTCCACTCCAGTGGAAACTAAACTCTGTTAACTCTGGTAAGCAGCGGAGGGGAGACGTTCGTGGGTGTGTTTCTTCAGCAAAGTAACAGAAAAGACACATGCGTTGGATGATCCAGATCTCCACTTGTTGGTAAGAGAACTTCAGTTATAGACCAGGCCCAGTGGTCCTCTTTCAGGGACTAATCACGGTGCTCACTTCACAGCTTCTAGTGAGAGGGGCAAAAGGTGACCGGGTAAGACCCTAAGCATAGATCAGCACGGTGGTACAGCCTTGTAACCTCAGCTACACAGGAGGCCGAGGCAGGAGGATTGCAAGTTCAAGGCCAGCCTGAGCAATGTAGTGAGAGATCCTGCCTCGAAATTTTAAAAAGAACCAGTGGTATAGCTCAGTGACAGTATGCTTGCTCAAAATGTGCAAAATCCTGGGTTCCACACCCGGTTCTGGGGGAACAAAAAAGGGGGGGGACCCGCACTTTGCACCTTTGCACCTAAATGCTAGCCACTATCATTAGTACTGTTAGATGATGGCAGCTGGTGACAGGAAGCAAACTGTACTCTCCCAGAAACCCTCAGAGAACCAGGACACCCCCTCAGGCTGGGAGCCTCGAGGTCCTGGACTCTGCTTTCTGGTCCCTGCTGCTGCTTGGCCACAGGGTCTCTTTAATGCATGAATACAGAACACCGGTCCGCTTCCCTCTCTGCATCCAGGGAAAAGTAAAGCACAGAACCACAAAGTGTCTACTATACTTTGAGACTCCCCCACCCCAAGATTTTTTAAGAATCCCTGTCTGAAATCAACACGTGTCCCCAATCCTACCCGTTCTACAAGTCTCAAGAACCCTCGGTAAGGAGTAGATGTCTTTACAATTGCTCATAAAGCACAGCTTCGCATGCTCTAACATGCCAAACACCTCTTTCTGTTTGTTTTTCTCCTCTCTCCACCCCTCTGTTAAAGGTAAACATTGCAATGTTGTAACATCATTTCATCACACACTGCCCAGCTTTTGAAAAAAATACGAGGTCTTAAATTTTTAATCCATGCGTTTTAATCCAAACCTTTAATATTTCATGGGTTGAATGTTGAAGCTTTCCTAGTCTTGCATGTTAATACTTAATGAAGAACCACTTGGAATGAGTGGATGAATGTATATTTGAAAATCAAGGAACCCACAAAAGATAAAGCCAGCACCTTCGCTTCAGAAATTACTTACAAAACAACTTGGTAGAAACACACTGTTTTTGTTTGCTGTCCAGAAGTTCCAAATGATAGACTAGTGAATCCATATGAACAACGGGGTTAAAATATGCAATAATAAAATTAAGACTTCAAGGCAAAAAAGGTTTCTTTGAGGTATACTCCACCTGTTTTTGAAAACGGTTTTACTGGTGGGTAAAGCATATTTACAAGTGTTCTTGCTTTATAAAGATCAAACCTTGCAGATGCATTAAAGAATTCCTTTTTCATGCCAGGAATTGAACTCAGGGCCTCAGGCTTGCCAGGCAGGCACTGTACTGCTGAGCTATATTCTCAGCCCTAAACAATACTATTATAGGTTCTTTTGAAATATGAACAAGATTTCTGATTTATTTCCTTTTGAAATTCTGATTTTTTTCTTTAATGAATAATAAATTATGCCGTGATATTACTGAAGAACACTGACTGGGTTGAGTGTGCAATGCGGTGGCAGAGCTCTTGCCTAGCATCCTGGAGGCCCCGGGTTCAGTCCCCAGCATGCAAGCACACAAGTGTGCACCAACACATGTGCGTGCGCGTATGCACGCGTGCGCACACACACACACACACACACACACAATCCCCTGCAGGGAAAGAACAGAAGAGAAGCACCTAGATTATGATTCAGTTTACCTTCATTTAATTTGTCTCCTCGTCTGTTCCAGTGACAGTGGGGTAGGTAAATAGCTAACTATCTACCTGCACATCTTGCAAACTACTGCTAAAACCTACCGGGGTTGAAAACCAGAAGTGATTCACAGCGTCCCTGCAACACGTGTGCAAGGAAGCAGGCATTAAATTGTGCTCAGGATTTAGTGCAGGAACGTGCAGGCTTTACAGCCATCTTCACACTATGCTCCCGTGAGGAGATAGAGTGGGGAATAGACACAAGCCTGATTCGCTTCCCGCAGGGAAACTCCATCAGCTTTGTACCATCCCCCAGTGTCTTCCAGGATGAGGTCCAGAGTGGAAATGGACCATCCTCTTTTCGGGTTTGCAAAGGCAGTAAATTTTTTGTTTGTTTGTTTGTTTTTTAATTGGTAACGAGGATCGAACTCACAACCACGCGCTTGCAAGACAGACGCTTATGCTGCTGAGCTAAATCCCCAGCCCAAGGCAGTAAAATTTTTACTTTTGGTCCCCTGTGTTTTCTTAAATTGCCTTTGCTCTTTGATGGCAATCATAACAGCAGACTGGGGCCCACCCATCTGAGGAGTAATCACAATTCAACAACTAAACGACCCAAGCTGAGTGAACAGTGGCAGAAGAAAGAAAAACCAGGGAGCTGTCCCTGGCTGGCTGCTTAACTGCAGAGTTTAATGCAAAGTGAAAAGGCAGGACCTATCACCTAAAAAGCAAAAATTTCAAGATGGTGCCAGTACAACATTAAAACAAGAGCCAGGTCTTTCTGAACATCAGGCCTTGGGCAATGAAGTGCATCCCAATGTCACCCCTGCTCCTGGAGATGCCTACTGGGCGCCCATCCAGGGGTTTCACCAAAGCAGCACGCCCTCCTCCCCAACATAAACAGGGTAACATGGACTCAAAATAAGTCTCCAATAAATCAAATATATGGAAATGAAAGAAAAGCTCTGTGGGGATTCAGCTCTTTGGGGGGCGGGAACAGGGGCGCTGAGACCCGTTTCTGTTTATAGTCTTACCAGCAAGCAGAGTGCCTGAGGTGTGATATTTACTGAGGGTTGCAAGGAAAGGAATGCAACTGATAGCTAACCTTTTAGACAATATTTTAAACTTCTTTGTGGAAAGTGACTCTTCCTCTCTCTGAGGTCAATGTTTATTATGGACAGGCGTTTTCCCCCTACTTCATCTCCCATTACGGTAACTGCACAGAATGACTGAGACCAGATCCCAGTACCCACACATCTCAAGATACTTGAGTGTCTGGCAGAAACACGGCCATTCTCAATAACTAACTGCGGAGAACACGTTCCCAAGCACGGATGGGCTGGGTGGCTGGGACGTGGACCCTGGTTCCCAGCCACATCCCCTCCACGGGGACTTGGTGCTGAATCCCAAGACAGTTCCAATTTCCAAAACTTCGGGCGAACTTTCAATAACCATGAATGTGACATTTCCAAATAATCAAAGAACTGAACAGAAGGAACAAAATAAAAGGTGTTGTAAAGGAAACGGAAGCACGACCGTAAGTGGGGCCTTTATAAGAGCCACTCTTGAATTCTAACTTACCCGCCACTGTACACAGGGCACGTGGTGAGGGCCTAGGGGGAAAGCAGTGGTATTTACAAGAAAGGAGAGATGAAGAAAGCTTTAATAAGGTCACTGGAATGACTTCCTGAAACCTAGTCACACACACACACACACACACACTTTCCTGTCTCTCTTGGGGATGTGGCGCTCCCCCTAAACTGGCTTTGCCATCAATATGCCTGATACCGAAGGGGCCCTCTCTGTCTAAATATGTAATAACCAAACTTCACTGTCACACTCAGCATCACCCGAAGTGCACTTCTCCTGCCTCAGTCACCCACCTAAACCTCAGCACTTGAAACCTGGGTTCCCAGCCGGTGGGAAGACAACTTGTCCGGCCAGCTCTTCCCTGGCAGGAACCACGTGAACACTGAAGAATGTCCCGTGCAAGTCCATACAGAGACGAAGTATTTTTAAAATCCTCTTGCAAATAACTGCTAGGCTGTGCTACCCAGCGGATGAGGATGGGGCCACGTAGGCCAGGACTGGGGTGTGGGTGTGTCCTCTCGGGACAGGGGGCAGCAGAGAGGCTGATGGGGGGGGCCTCCACAGCTCTCCACACTGTCTGAGCACCATCCTCAGGCAAGGATGCAGCAGGAGCAGCAGAGGTGCCATTTCAATTCTGCAGGGCGCTCACACTGCCAGGGTGGACAGCCCCACCGCAATGTATCCTGGGAAAGGAGGCAATGTGACAGGGACCTCACTGGGACAGAGAGAAACTCCACTGCTGTCTGAGGCACACAGATCATCAGGGGTCACACAAACACAGACTTGTCTTGGGAAAGAAAAAGCATGGCTTAGAACCTTAGAAATTTTAAAACCATGGAGGCACTCAGCCATCAAAATCTCGAATCCCCCATTCATTCTTCAGAATTATCTTGGAAAAGTGTTCTTACTCTTGAAAAATGAGAGACTTCCCTGCTTGAGGAAGGGTCCAGAAAATCCCAGCCCTACACTAAACACAACAATGGTGGCCAGCAGTTTTCTGGTTGCCCCTTGCTATTATTATGTTCCTTTCTGTTTGACTAAGAATTTCTCCACCTCTCACAGACCATCTTTTCTTTTTCTTTCTGGGTCCAGAAAAATCTGAAAACCATGTGTTTATAAGGAGCCTGTTGCTATGCAAATCTTTAAAACACAGTACAAAAATATTTCCTTAGAGTCAAGAGGAGAGAGTGGGGGAAGATGAACTGTGAGCCAGCGTCCCCTTGCTGAACAGAAAGTCTAGCCAAAAGGAGTAGGAGAAACAGAGCCAAGTGGAAAAAAAATTGTGGTGGTCCAATCCCCTGAGTCATTTTAACCGAAGAGGGGAAACTAACATTTTAAAGCGCCAAGGTAATATATCTTACAGTATGTGGTGAGGTTAATAGTCTCAGAGATTCTTAATCTCTTTAATTCCTATGGTTTCGTGACTCATCCCCCAGCTGTCTCCTACAAGGTCCTTTTTTTTTTGGCCACTTTTTCTTCAAACTTCTGGAATCCCATCAGAATTTCCCTATTTTATTTGTACTCCTCCTAGGTGTGCTTGCCTCTGAATATCTTTCGCCACCTTAAAGCAGAATTGTTGCTTTGTTCTCCAACGTGGTCCTTGTATTTTAGCCGCTTCCCTGCACTGTGAAGATACTTGGTCCTGAGCCAGTGAAGAGTGAAGAGACAGACTACCAAACCAATGCCGAAAAAGCAGTGCTTTGCGGCTTTCTAATTCATCCCTCTCAAAGCTTGGCAGTGCTCAGAACACACTATTAACCTGTACATTTCCAGGTTGGGTGGGGTTGTCTGGAGAAAAGAAGTGAAACAAACACTTTTTAAATATACCTTCCTTTTACTCCTATGTGTCCTCAGACATGAATATGGGTTTGCATCGATACCCCAAGCCCTAAAATACCTGTACTAACTCTGGACTCTTTGTCCACATTGAGAGAGAAGAAATCACTGCTCATGACTAATGCTACAGAACCTGCGTTCCCCTCAGCCAAATGAGCCGAACCAAGGCAAACATGTGTTGGCTGAAAACAAGTTTGGTTGGCTCCAAAGGTTTATTTCTTAAGCAACAGATGGTCACCTCCTCCACCAGTTGCCTGCAAATGAAAGACAGATTTCTTCTTCTAATTTATGCAAGTATCTTCCCTGTGGGGCATCACAAAGACTCACTGTTTGGTGTCAGAGCCTGGGACCCCAGGTGCACCTGGAGACGCCAAAGGTAACTGGGGTCTGGGCCAGGGAGCTGGCTGCAGGGCCCCCTGGAACATTCGGCTGGAACCCAGCCCCGCCCCAAGGCTTCCTTCCCCTCTGCTACTCTGCTGGAAGGCAGTTTCGATATTCAGCTGGGATCTCAAAGGCTTCTGAAACCTCCCAAGAAGCGTCAGATGTACAGAGGCCCCCGCTGACTGTGGGCAGTAGCATCCTGCCTTTGGACTTCACGTCTTTTCATCTCCAGCACCAAACCCAGAAAACCTCAGCATTGACACATTGGATTCTGTTCAAACCAGCCAGATCGCTGCCTCCTACATGCTGGGGCGTCCCTGGCGGCCCCAGCCTTCCCAAGGCTGTGTGGTTCTCTTTTTCTTTTCTTTCTCCTGCTTTCAACTTTCATGACTTTTACAACATTCTTGACTCAGATTTCTTCTCTGCCTGTCTAGGTGTACTTCACCGACACATTCCAACCTTAGGGCCCCTCGGGGGCAACAAACAATTTTGCAGAACATACATGTGCACACGTACGCACATGCACGCGCGCACACACACACACACACGCAGGCACAATTCCTCCTCCTAACCCAGTTCCTAACTTTACACATCAAATGTCTAAGCCTACAAGAGTCTTCTAAAGCTTTTAAGTTTTTCTTTGTTGTTTTTCTGTTCCAATGACAGTAAGAGTCTGCTTCAAATCCTGTATTAGAAAGCATTTCTTTCCCCTCCCTATTAATTTTTATCTTAAATGTGCTAGGCTAAGCAAAAGAAATTCTAAAGCAAAGGAGAAGTAACTACCTCCAAAACTTCTTACTCTATACCTCAGGTTTGGAGATTGAAAAACTTTTTGTGCCGGTTTATGAATGCAAATATTGACAGTCTGATAATGCAATCTAAGTATACTCATCTGGAAAATCTGAAACTAGGAAGAGTCCCTTGATTTCCAAGTTTGGATGAAACCGGAAGTACGTGGGGAGTCCCGCCTCTGGCCCTAGCCATTCCAAGCTGATCCTCTGGCAAAGCTCTAGAATCCACATTTGTAATAAATGCTCCAGGCTGTGATGGCACAGCAGACCTCTGGTCTCTAAACAGCAAGGCCACCGCAACATCCAGTCCAGCGCGGCAGAGGCCCCCACGACACACTAGAGACCATACAGTCCACGCTACCGCGTTCTGAGACCTCGCCCTTTTACAAGTCTGGTTCCACTCCCACATGGTTGCAGTTACTTTTAAACACTAGTTGTTATGTTGAGCCACATAGCCAGTCTTCCAAGTCCCGAAGCTCCCCTTACCCAGCACCCTCACTCTGTGTCCAGGAGCTAACACAATGCTCCCCCTCTCATAGAAAAAGCTTCAGACATCTAAGGTCCACTGGGCCCTCGCAGGCCTCGTTTTGCGAAGCTTACTCAACTCTTAACTTTATAAAGCACCATGGCTCGCTCCCTCGCCATTTCGCCTGCCCTCCCTCAGCAGAGGAGCTCCCAGAGTGAGTCTGTCTTGAGCAACACATCATTTTTCTGGCAGACTTTTGAAACAGGCACTAATTGATACTCTGTGTTTCACCCTTGTCCCTGTTGCCTTGGGTTCAACTGCCCAAAAGCCAAGATTCAGCAACTCCCTGACTTTATTAACCTAATGCTGTGTTTCTAGCAGCCAGACAACGCAGCTGTAAGTATACTTATTCTGTAAACTCATCCTACATTAAGTCCCCAGCAGAAGGACTTAATAATTTTTTCCACGGGAAAAACTTAAGATAAGTGAGATCACGTGACAGCAGTGCCCGACGGTGTGTATCAGAGGGCTTCAAATGACCACCGTGAGACAGGCAGAATTCCTGGTTTTCTGAGTCACTCGTTGAGCTAACTCCTGGTGTCTATTTTCAGACATATCATCTATTCAATAATGGCTTCTGATTAAAAAAAGAAGAAGAAACAAAACAGAGACTATGGAAATGTATATACAAATCTCAACTGCATCTTTATTCCAGAAATTTAAGATCTACAAAACTGTAAGTAGAAGTCACACAGAATACCGCACCAGCACCTTCTTCTGCACACGTCACTGGCCGCCCTTCACCAAGCACTCTGGATGCCAGGATCCAAGCAAACGAGGAAAAGCAGAGGGTTTCTGTGATTCCCTTCCCTGACGGAAATCCCTCTGGCAGAGATGATCCTTGGGTATTTTCATGAAAAACAGGTAAACTCCAAGGACACCCACAAAAATAAATAAAATAAAATACCTGTTTTACTCAGTGAATCATAAACTATCGGAACTTTGTGGATTCCCCTAAAGCCTCTCTTTACAGATGAGGGGGCGGGCGGGCGGCAGGCGGGTCCCCCAGCCTCCGCTGGACTGCGCAGTCCCCACTCTCTCCTCTCAATCCCAGGATAATGAAAACTCTAGTCCTTAAATCCAAAGTAGCTGGTATATTTTGCTGGGGTTCTCTGGGCGGAAACGTGGACAAAACATACTAGGGGGCTAAATCTGTATTAAAATTCCAGCAGATCCATTTTATCCACCATCCGCCACACACGCTGTCCATCTTGCTACACACAAAATTCCACCCGGCTCAGCAGGGTGACCGCTGATTCCCCGGGGTTCTGGGGAGCCACCGGGGTCAGCTACACTCCACAGCCACAAAGCAAGGGGTAAACACCCCCACTGTCGGCCACCCCTGAGCTCTCACAACTGAATCAACCCGCTCCAGGGCCTCGCAGGAAGTCCCTACGCCCCAGCACGGAATCCAGGGGGACAGCACCTACCTTGTGGCCTCTTGCTGAAGCCATGACACATTTGGCACATAGAACATGACTCCGAAGAACAGCAGAGGCTCGTTAGCGAATTTGTCCAGATGTTTCTTCAGCGGTTTCTCCAGCTCCACCCATCGAGCTTGCTGGCTCTTGCTGAGGAACCAAAGGCCAAAGTAGTGCGTCTGGATGAGAAGGGAAAGAAAATCTCATCAGCTCGGGCTTAGCACAGGCATCCCAGGACCACGCAGGAAACGGTTCTCCTGCGCCTGCCGCACCGTTCACTTTTCAGCCTATACACAAGGTCCGGTTTCCACCTTTCTAAGCATGGCATAAATGAAAAAAGTCATGGCCACACAATGCCATGACTGCCCAAAGCTGCCACATGCACCGCCCCTGCCCACATCTGCTGTTGCAGCTGGGACTTCCCAGACAGTACCTGTGCTAGGAACACCGTCGTGCAGGGTGACGAGCACAATGTCTTTTCCTAAGACACGAAGTCCGCCTTTGCGCGGTCCCAGACCTCCCACCTGCTGCAGATCAATCATTGCCCAGCTCCAAAGACAAACCCTCCTGCCAGCTGAAAACTTCCGCGCTGCACAACATTTGCACAGAGCACCAGATTGTAACCAAAAACGCACTTCATCTGTTTCGAGCTTTAATGTAGGACTTCAAACACACCATTCTGTAACCCTTTATTATTCATAAACTGCAACAAATCCCTCTGCCGACCCCGCACTGAGAATGGGAGCCCCCACCCCCACCCTGCAGCTGCCTCAGAGCCCCGCGTGGCTGCTCTTGGCAGCTTACGGCGGGATTTGATAGACAAAAGTGAGATTTTCACTCTCATGCTTGAAACCTCAGCCAGTGTAGTTTCGAACAACACGCTAAATCATTTAAAAATGGGTACTTTTATGCAACCGATGTCGTCTTTATATTAATTCATGCTAAGTTTCAGGATTAGCACAATAATCACTAAATAAATAGATCAGCGCTTTGAAGGTGCTTTTGTATTTCAATTATAGCCTAGGAATGGTTCACAGCACACCTGGAAATCCGCCTTCAAAAGCATGTTTTCATTGCAACACTGACTTTGCAGAGGCGTCCTGCACTAGGTTCCCACCCCAGCTGGCTGCCCACTCAGCGTACCAAGATCAATCCCTGCACTGACCCTAATCCTATCCCTAACTCTCACTGGACCAGAAAGTCTATCTGTCTTGCCCACATGAGGCTGCAGACTGAGACGCAGTAAAGGATACTTTAAGTGCATTTATTTTGGGAAAGATACAGTAATCCCATCTGTTTTTGTCTACAGTGGTCCAAAAGGCACATTCATATCAGAAACCTGTAACTTCTCCAGCTACAGAATGCAACCAGCTGCCCGGGGCATATTTCTACCAACTTAGAGGACTCTGCTGTCCAGTGCCAAGCTTTGGTGAATCCACCAGTGGTTCCAACAAGAGTGACAACATCGGAAAATGAATTGGGGCTGGACACAAAACAAATGAGCTTGGAAGCCAGGCAGTGGCTGGGAGAGGGGTGGGAGAGGTCCTAAGCTCGTGTACTCCACACCTCAGAAGCTGGTGCGAGTTACTGACTGAGCCCCAGAGATTCAGTTTCTCATCTGTAACATGGCAACGAGGACGATGCTCACCCACAAGCTGTGAGGTACACAAATTAGATGAGGCCTATCAGCCACATGCAGGACAGATGGGCACCAGCAATATCTTTGCGGCTGATGGAGCAGGAGCTACGACAGCTGTTACACTACCATCATCATCATCACCACCTTCCTCACTGGTGAGTGGAGGCAGGTGGGAGGCCCAGTGAGTCTTTCATCAGCACTGCTGAGGTCTCCGTTGCCACAGTTTGGATCTGGGATGTCCCCCCAAAGCCTTGGTATTAAAGGTCTGGTCTCCTGCTTCACGCTAGAGAGAGGAGTGGAATCTCCTCAAGAGGCAGTGTGTTGTGGGAGCTCTTAGGGAGGCCCTTGAGGAATGGGGGACCCTGCACCTTTGTCTTCTCTTTTGCAGACCCAAAGCAACAGACTAACTGACCACGGTCTTGCGCCTCTGAACCATGAACCAAAGAATCAGCTTTGCTCTTAACAAGCTGGTTACCTCAGGCACTCGGCACAGGGAGGGAAGGCTGGCTGGATGCTTAGGGACCGACAGCACAGTTAGAAAACAGGGGTGTCTGGAAGTAAAGGAGAAGAAACAGACAAAAGAAGGGGGACCAACTTTAAACACAAAGAAAGTTAATCGCACAGGAGTGGTTCAGTTAAATTCTTCTTGAGTCTCATTATAGGTGTTTATGGGACAGTGGGACATAAATCGGATGCTGTCCTCAGGGACGGATGATACTGGTTTAGGCTTCCAAATGACGTCCCCTGGGCACTCAGTTTAGCAAACATAGCTAAATAGGGTCCCAGGCAGCTGCACATCACACTGAATTCCTGCGTGGAAGACAGAGCCATAAAAGGGTCTCGAGCTGCATGGATGACAAGGAGTGTTTGCATATAATGAATGAGGTAATATTCACAAACCATAACATGGGATGTCATAATTATTACGGTTGGAAAGAAGCCCTTTCAAAGCATGGTGGAGGAAAGGAAAGCAAGCTGCACAACTGCTTAACCAATTAATCGTGATTTATTACCTTTCACCAAAAGTAGTTTTGACATCTGGGAGGTATTTTTATGGTCCACACTTCATTCTAATTATAATATTCATTCAAATTAAGAACACTCAAGATTATGAAGCATCCACTGTATCTGCATGTACATTCAACAACTGATTTTTTTTCCAGGAAGAAATTACTATTTTTATTGCTGTTATGCCTTGAAGGAGAGTTATTTCAAATTTCTTTCCATTCCCACTTGTCTTAGTTACTATTCTCTCATTGCTGAGACAAAATACCCAATATACAAAGTGAAAGGAGGAAAGATTTATTTAGCTTACAGTTTGTGGAGGTTTCAGCCCACTGTGGGCTGGCTCCAAGGAAGGGTGGCATCACAGAGAAACAGTCCACAGAAGACAGAATGCAGCAAAACAACTAGGGGGGACCACAGCTCTTTCTGTTCCTCACATCTTACGCAGGCCACTCAAGGTGGGCAGCACTCATACCCTTAATCCACTGCCCTGACCCCAGCATCGCACCATGAGTCAATCCCAGCATCATACAGTCTAAATCCAGCTACTTCTGAAAAACCCCATCTATGACCATGGGTGGCTTTGGTGGGACATCTAGACACGGCATAACACCACCTACGCAAGATGATGAAGACAGCCCTGAGCTTCTGCAAAAAAACACTCAGAGCACAAGAAGAATGCCATGGAGAGCACACATACATATGCACACAAGCCCACGCACACGCATACACACAGAATGAGGGGGTCCAGGAGAACTCAGAGTAAGGTAGTATTATCACGGGGTTCTAACACACAAAAGAAACCACTTCGAGCGGAAAAACCGAATTTGTGGTGTGACATTTTTTCTGTGGCCCAAATACATCATTTTCCAGAGGATGCTGAGCATGGCCGAAGGAGTCAGCATGCAACGATCCAATGAGACCACTGCAAAAGGACCGGAAGGGCTGGGTTTCAGGGGAAGGGATACTGGGGAGCAGGTCACCCACAGCACAGAGCCTCAGCCTACTGGCAGCTGGGACACCCTGTTTGTGCAGCGCTGCACCCCCAGTCGTCTCTGAGAAGCAAAGGCTATTCATAGGATTCCCATTCGTGTGCTGGTCTCACAGCCCCCCAGCTGTGTCCCTGCTCTGGCATGGAAAGACCCGGCCTCCAAGGGCTTCTCTCACCTCCAGTCCTGTTCAGGTCACTGAGCCCACACAGCGCCTCCCCGGAAATGGAAGCAGACAGCCCAGCACCCACCGGCTCACACTGTCCCAGGGACCAGCACCCCATCCACTCCAGGCCTCGCACTGTCCCGGGGAC
>PVJX010020709.1:0-32968 GCA_004027295.1 Dolichotis patagonum
AAGCCCTGTAATTCTTTCACTATATGCATGGCTTTATACTATTGTGTTATGTTTGATATTATTGTAATTGAAACTATGCTCAACTATAGCAGAGTAAGAGATATGGTGTTAGCTACTGTTGATGTCCAGTTGACTTAATGTAAAGTACTGTGTTGCCTATGTTGTCCTGTTCTGATCTGCTCTGTACTGCCCCCTTTTTTTTTATTCTCTTCTAAATTAAAAAAAAAAGAAGAGGAAAATAAAAGACATTTTCAGATAAAGAAAAAACAAAAGATTTTTTTCTTTTTTAAAATTTTATTTAAAGAGAAAAAAAACCAACCAGACAAAACAGAAAAATGGTAGCAACAATACAGAAAAAAATAAAACAGCCAAAAACAAACAGACAAACAGACAAAAAAAAAACCCCCAAAACAACAACAATAACAAAAAGAACCCCAAAAATCTAAGAAATCGCCACTTGTTATGTTACATGCTCTCATCATTGGAAACAGTTGTTCAAGTTACAAAATTAAAGCATACAAAGTAGACATTCAAACAGTGAGACTGTTAACAGTTCTGCTCAACCATCTAACAAAAAGAGTAGTATAGTCATCTATCTTACACACTTAAGCATATGTACAATTATATCCTTTAGAGCACTTTCTTTTCCTCTCTTTTTTACAGTAGCAATTACACATTTTGGGTTTTATTACTCCTACATTTCTTATGACTTTTACACTAGAGAAACAATGTGATATTTATAAATATGATCTTATTTATTTCACTAATGAGGATGGTCTCAAGTTGACTCCATTTCCTTATGAAGGCCTCAAGATCATCCTTTTTTATAGCTGAGTAGTATTCCATTGTGTAAAAATACCACATCTTTTTCATCCACTCTGCAGTTGATGGGCATTTTGGTTGTTTTCAAGATTTAGCTATCACAAATTGGGCTGCTATAAACATAGGTGCACATATATCACTGTGATATGAACTTTTCAGTTCTTCTGGGAAAATACCCAGGAGAGGAATAGCTGGGTTGAATGGAGCTTCCAGTCCTAGTCTTCTGAGAATTCTCCATATTGATTTCCATAGTGGTTGCACCAGTCTGCACTCCCACCAACAGTGGAGCAGTGTTCCTTTTTCCCCACAGCCTCGCCAACATTTGTTATCAGTTGATTTCTTGATGGCAGCCATTCTTTCCGGTGTGAGATGAGATCTCAATGTTGTTTTAATTTGCATTTCTTGAATGACCAGTGATGGTGAACATTTCTTCATGTATTTATTTGCCATTGGTATAGCTTCATCTGAGAACTGTGTGTTCATCTCAGATGCCCATTTTTGGAGAGGGTCTTTGAATTTGGGGGGAGGTTGGTGTTTTTCAATTCTTTATATGTTCTTGATATAAGTCCTTTGTCTGAGGGGTTTCTGGTTAAAATTCTCTTCCATTCTGTGGGTTTTCTTTTCACTCTGATGGTGATTTCTTTTGAAGTGCAGAAACTTTTCAATAATATGAGATCCCAGCTGTTGATTCTCTGAAGTGTTTCCCTTGCAGTTTGCATTTTGTTCATGAAATCTCTGCCTACCCTTATGTCTCCAAGATTTCTACCTACCTTATCTTCTAGTAGATTTAGTGTTTCTGTTTTTAATGTTTAGGTCTTTGATCCATTTAGACTTTAATTTTGTGCATGGTGATAGGCATGGATAGAGCCTGGGGTGCTCAGGAGAACAAAAGATTTTTTTTGCCAGCAGGTCTGCTTTATAGGTCAAAGGAAACTGAAATTTCCTAAAAGGAATTCCTACTAAAAGGAAACTTGGAATTTCAAGAGTGAAAAGGAGGAAAAAAATGATAAATTTCTGGGTAAATATTCTTTAAAACTATTTAAATTCTTTACAATAGGTACAACTATAGAAAGAAAAACTATATTAACCAATAAGATTTTCAGTCTATGGAGAGGCAATATATAAAGGCAGAGGAGTGAAGTGACCTACATAATTGTAATACTTTCTCTCTTAGTGAGGTAATACACCAACTGTTTCAGTGGGTTAAACAGTCAGGTAATCCCTAGAGTTACCACTAGAAAAGGAATACAGAAAATCTAAAAAACAAAAATGTAATACTAAAATATGTTGAAGAAGGAAGGAAAACAAAGAGATGAGAGGTAGTATAAATAGAACATAAATAATAAAATGACAGACATAAATCCAACAATAGAAATATGGCACCAAATATAACTGTTCTAAAAAAATCAATTAAAAGACAGAGATTATAAGATTGAACACAAAATCTGATACAACTACACCCTGTCTACAAAATATCCACAGTAAATATAAAAAACAAATGTATGAAAAAGAAAAATACATAAACACTGAAAAATGAAAGCTGGGGTGGCTGTACTAGTAGCAGATAAAGTAGTTTTCAGAACAAGAAATTCTATGGGGGACACTATGGAGAGAGGTATTATTATATAAAAAATTATAAATATGGATCTAGCAACATGGTTTCAAAATATATGAAGAAACATGAAGAATTATGTTAAGAAAATACATCAAGAAAATCAATAGAAATATAAGAGAAAAAATCCACAGCTATATGAAGACTTCATCACTCCTCTTGCAGTAATCTGTAGAATAAAACCAAAAAAATCACTAAGGATACAAAAGACCTGAACAACAAAAAAATTAACTTCATTGATACAGTGAAATTAACTTCATTAATACATTAATATAGTCTGCCTTTCAACAGCAGCATACACATCCTTTTCAAGTGCACGTGAAGCATTCACCAAGATAGATCATATTTGAGACCACAGAACATATCTTAACAAATGCAAGAGAACTGAGATTATACAAGGTATATTTTCTAAGAAAATTAGACTAGAAGTCAATAACAAAAAGATACCTGACAATGTCAAGTGCAGATAAAGATACACAGTAACTGTATCATGGCTGGTAGGAACATAGAATAGTAAAGCCATTTGGGAAGACAGTTTGGGTCTCTGATCTTTCATTCAAACTTTAAGATATACTTGCAAAATTTCATCAAAAACCCTGTTGTTATTATAATTATAGCTACACTGTCTTTATAGATTAATTTAGCAGATTTGATGTATGTACGATATAACCTGTTCAAATTCAAATCTGTGATATGTCATTTATTTAGGTCTTACTTTAAATCTTTCAAAAGTATTTTATATACTTTCATAACATCATCTTAGTACTGTTCTCAGGTATTTTTTAGTTTTATTTCTAGAGAACATTTACACTTAGCATTTATGTTATATAGTTGAGTGTTTGATGATGGATATGATTTTTGACTATTGAAAAAGAAACAATGTACGGATGCTAACCCTCTCCCATGTCAAGCTACCATAAAATTATATTAGCTAAGAGTGTGAATTCCTTCCATAGGGAAAGACAAAGGCCAATAAAACATTTCAACCTGTTCAAAAACAGTAATGAAAGAAAAACAAGACTAAAGGCTATGTCTAATCTATATTGTGAAAGGACACATATGTGAGCAAAAAACTAAAGATAACCAAGAGACAAGGTACTATAAAAATTGGAAAGGAAAGGAAAGGGAAAGTGAATGAGATCAGAGAGATCCCACATAAATGTTCGAAAATACTGAATATGCTTTATGTAACATGGCTGGTGTTTTACTATTTGTTTATTGCCCCATTATAATCCGTAAGTTTATATATATCCTTCTGTTTGTACAAAAATACTTAGATAACAATAAAATAAGTTTGGCAGTTTATAAATAAACACTGTAAGATTCAATAGTCTCACATACTCATATTTATCCAAGAAAAAATTTAAAAATTTATGATCACATAAAAACTGGAACATTAATGTTTATCATTTCTTTCATAATCATCGACTGACACAAAGACAGTAAAATACTACACTTCAGTGAAAAAGAACAACTGATGTACGCAATAACATAGATGAATTTCAAATGTATTTAGTTAAGTAAAGGGAGCCTGACCACTGACATGACATCTAGAAAGGGCAAAAGTATGGATCTGGTTTCAGAGTAGAGCATGTGAGGAGCTGGAGACTACTTACAAAAGTGCAGCAGGAGAGAAGTTTGAGGAGTGGAAAAACTGTCCTTTATTGTGATTGTGTGGTGGTGGTGGTTTACTGGGCTATATATTTATCTAAACTCAAGTATATGCCCCCAAAAGTTAATTTTATTGAATATAAAGTTTTTAAAATAAGTGTAAATTGTTTTAAATGAACTCAGGTCATTTGATCATTTGTTTCCATATTTCCTGCTGTTGTTCAGTCGACAAAGCATGAAGAGAAACCAAACCAATTAAGCCTTGTTTTTTAGGTCTGGGTTATTTGTAGCAGAAAAAAAATATGACAACCATCACAACCCAGAGATAAACCAAAAGCATAGTTTGAGCTTTTTTTCACAGCTGACACTCAAAACCTCTCTCCAAAACAGCCAAGGAGGTTTGATTGAGTTTCAACATCATTTCCAGACCTCCCGTGGTGGCGCCATTAATGATTAGTGAAATGGCCTGAAAAAGAAAGCACTGGAAGAAACGG
Organism: Dolichotis patagonum; assembly: GCA_004027295.1. Taxonomy (NCBI): domain Eukaryota; kingdom Metazoa; phylum Chordata; class Mammalia; order Rodentia; family Caviidae; genus Dolichotis; species Dolichotis patagonum. The sequence continues at coordinate 4,540 of PVJX010020709.1, forward strand.
GAGTTTCAAAAATCTGCTGAGTCATAATAAATTTCTGAATCATTGAGAACTAAATATAAGGTTATGGCAGCACTGTGCCTGTATCACCTGCTTCTAAAGCAGAAGTCAAACCCCTAGCAATGATCTCATGATACTGCACAGCCAGAAGAAAGTCAGATCGGAGCTGTCTTCACTGTCACCCATCCATCTACATAGTCAGAATGTTGCTATGCAGAAAATCTGACAAGCAGTGCAGTGTAGACTTGTTCCCAAGTGACGCTGGTGATTTTTTAAATCTCTTAATGTTACAGTTTAACTAATTCACTAATGATTAAGACAAATTTAAAGACTGAGCAGGCCCCACTAGCTAAATGGCTATTGCACTTTAGTTAACATGCAAAGGATGTCGCTGCCTGCTGCCTGCAGTTAGCTAATAGTGCATTATAATTAATAGTACTTTGGAAAAGTGTCCTGTCAGCGGGAGCCCTGAGGTTGTTTTCCTAATACATGAAGATGATCTCCATCAGGGTTCTTCTGTTTCATTAAATAAGTAACTGGCACTGTCCCTACTCTGATTCCTTTAATTCTAAAAGTAATCTAGGTTGTAATTCCAAAAACTCACAGTACTTTTTTTGTTAGCATTTTCTTGAACTGACACATAGAGTGCCCTGATGACAATCCTTTTCTTATTTATTCATCTCCAATTCTGCTTTGCAAAAGTGCATCTATCTCACTCAGAGGCCATCAGTGAGCAAAACCCAGGGGGAAGTCAGGACAGTGATTCATTCATCCCACTACAGATTTATTTGCTCACACTATCTTGCCTTCTTATAAATTTTTATATAATTTTATAATATATATTTATATTAAGTTTTTATATATTTATATATACAGTTTTCTAATACACATTTTTGTATTTCCATATGACTAGGATCTGCATTGTCTCATTCTTAATTGGTATTAAAAAGTCTACTGTTTATATAGGTAAAAATTCTTGGATGCCTTAATTAACTATTATTACATCCTCTAACACCACTTTCTTAGAATATGAAACAGGTGATAATGGTTTCTGACATAGCCAAGTAAAATCACAGCAAATAATAATATGACAACACGGCCACACGTCTACTTTCTTCTTCCATATCATTATTACTTTCAAATATAAACCCACATAAAAATATTTTTAGAAATTCTCATCCTCAAATTCACTTTCTCATCCCTGTCATAGCCCCTTTCCCATCCCATTCCAGTGAAAGGAGGACAAGAGAAATGACCAAGATATACATCATTCTACTTTCTGAATAGGATAAAAATCTAAGTAATATAAATATGGACATATTAACAGGCAAAAATATACTGTATATATTGCAAAGCCAGAACAATTATTCTATTGGTTCTGTAATAGTATAAAATTTCAATGTTTTCAAGTTAAATATTAGATATAGAAACTTTCTAATAACATTAGCATTGGATCACCTAGTGGGAAGTCTAGTTGAGTAGACTGCGATGTGGCATAGAGTGTTGCATGGATGTCAGTCAGGTCAATTTGGTTTATAACATTCATGTCTCTCATATTCTTTCTGGTGATCTTTTTTCTCCATGTTTTCTGTCAATTACAGATGGAGAGAAGTGTTGGCCTCCACCAGTAACTGTACATTTGTCTAATGTTTAACCTGTGCTGCTATTACACACATGACTCACCAACATTCTTATCATCCTAAATGCTATTATTATCACTTTTAATGAAGAGACTGAATCACAGGGAGTTAAGTAAATTTTACAACCCCACTCAACTAGTAATGGTAAAGTGGAATTCAAGTTGAGGGAGTTTGACTCCTGAGTTCTTTACCCCACACACACACTGTCACAGCCATAAATTTCAAGAGTAGATAGATTAAATCCAATTACTCTGAGATGCTGTTACACAGAGATCCAAGCTCTTCCTTTGCAAGGGCCCCAACCCCAGAAAATCCTGGCAGTGGGATCATTAAAGCCAGCTTTGTTCTGGAGATTAGCAATCCATCTACCTGTGCTTGCTTTTTTGTCATCAGTGTGGTAAGACCTCAACCATCCAATGTGGAGTGCAGGCAATGAAGAAGGGTCAGAGGAAACCTGTTTCCAGATTTGGTATTAAGCTAGAAAGGCAGAAGGAGTCCTAGCTTACTCACAGTTTAGCAAGGCCAGAATGTCTCACAGGAATTGGAGTAAATGATGTATTCTGTCCTGGAGTGTCCTTTACACTTCTGTGTAAAGCCATCGGACAGAACAGACTACTGGTCACTTCTGTTTTCATAAGTGACAAATTCAAACAGGAAGATTCTCCATGGGAATAGAATAACCACTTCTAAACCTGAGAAATGGAAATCACTATTAAAATATGGCGGAGATGGAAGAATGTTTCCACAGTAGGCCTCAGATATTTCTTTTTCCCTGACTTGCAGGCTCTCTGTTTAGATAAGGGCAGACTTTGGATCCAATGCAAAAATTCAACAAAGACCCATGTGTTTAAGATCTTGAAAGCAAGAAGTGAATCTGCATTCTCTTTATTCTGCTGAAGACTGGGAAGCCAAATACAGTAAATCCTCGACTTACAAACAAGTTTAGTTCTTAGAGAATGTTCATATGTTGAAGTTTCTAGTGAGTTCCACAAAGTCTTACACACCTTTAATACAAATATACAATGTAAAGCTTTACACTGCCTAGCGTTCCCACTGCTTTTCCTCTTGCTTCCAGAAATCCTGACCTCTGAGTGCTGTATTACTATGCATTGTTGCACTATTGCACACATAGCAGCACAACTTGATAATGTCCAGCAGACACGTGAGCTACTTCCAAAATTTGTTGTGGTCTACCAAATTCCTAATGAATTCCTAACACAAGGTCTGTAGGTATCTATGAAAGTTCACAACTCAAATGTTCGTAAGTAGGGAACTTATTGTACCAGACTGATCTGTAGCCTTGTTGGAAAATCTGCTCCCAGTGGCTCCCAGATGAGCTGCAACAAGGTTGCATTTATCTTCTGTAATTGCAGACTTGTGAATGCAGTATGGTAAGTCTCAGAGCTGCTTGGTTTCAGGCACGTAGAATATGCAGGATAGAGATAAAGAATGGGATCTCTGAAATCATGACCTCAGTTTGAATCTCAGCTGTTAAGGGTTAGTTTCTTAGCCCCCTGTATCTGTTTCTGCTTTTTAAAAATGATGATGATGATAACAGGAGCTGCCTTCTGGGATGGCTATAAAAAATAAATAAGTTAATATTTGGACAGTGTTAACATTAGAGCCTGGCACATAGTGCTATGTGAGTGTGATTACAAAACTGATAAAAAACAAGTCTTAATACCAGGGTGGTAAATTATTTTGCAATGAGGAAATTGAGTTGTTGAACAATTAGAGACATGGCTTGACCTGAGCAAGGAAAGTGAAATCAATATGGTTCTTAGTGAACAAGCAAGGAAACTTGTTAAGATTTGATTATTCAGTTGCCTTAGCCTATGAAGTAGTTTCAGAATAGACTCTTTATATCAATTCTTTTGTATGTGTTTGCAAAGATCTGTTGTGGCAGTTGTAACAATAATTTTGTGCAGAGAGGTGGAGGTTGCCTGGGGTGAGTTCTGGTGACCTGGGGAGAGTTGGAGACCTACATTCCAGCTTTTGAGTTCCTGGGGAGCTACCAGGACACTGGACTGGGTCCAACGGATTGTGGGGCCTTAGTCAGCCATGCTCAGCCACCTTGTTTCAGTCCAGGAGGCAGGAACCTTGATCAGGGACTCTGGGCTCAATTGGGCTGGCCTGGGGATGGCTTGCAACCAGCACTGCGGCTACAGAGTTCATATCCACACCCCTAGGACTGGGGATTGTGCCCCAGGGTTTTCTCTGGCCCCAGTTCTCCACACCCTGATTCCTCCTCTCAATTTAGGGGGCCAAGTACCTGCAGAGGAGCTGAGACTGCTCCAGTAGCTGAGGGTGCAGGGGGAGATTTGCAACACACCCAGAGGAAGCTTTGGAACACTGCTCAAACCAAGGAAATAAAGAAAAAATGACAAAAAGAAAGACCAAAAGGCAGGCTCAAATCACCAGCCCATCTCAAGAAAGCCTGGGAGCCATGTACATAGAAGAAAATAGAAGCCATACACCTGAAATGACTGAAATGATATCAAGCGAAATAAAGAAGCAACTAGGGGAAGCTATGGAGAAATTCAAATTAGAAATAATTGCCCAGGTAAAAGAAGAAATGATAAAAGTAGTGAAAGAAATAGTGAACACATCTAGGGAAGACACAGCTAAAAAATTCAAGGAACAAAGCAAACAGATAGAATCCCTGAATAAACACTATAAGAAACAAACAGAATGCATAAAGCAGATTCAAAGAGATATACAGGAAATCAAAAATTCTATTGAAAGCTGTCAAAACCACCTCAATGAAAGTGAAGATAGAATTTCAGACCTCGAGGATAAGATCACAGCTAGTGAACAGGAAAGGAAAGATCTTTTAAAAATAACAAAGAATCATGAAATAATGATTCAACAGCTGCAAGATGATGCAAAGAAAAATAACATACGATTAATAGGGATAGAAGAAAAAGAAGGGGACAGCCCAAATGATATCAAGAGGATATTTACAGAAGTAATGGCTGAAAACTTCCCAAACATAAGAATGGAAACTGACATTTGGATTAGTGAAGCATATAGAACTCCAAATAGCCATAACCAAAATAAAACTACACCCAGACACATAATAATCACCATCCCAGAAACCCAACATAAGAACAAAATATTAAAAGCTGTTAGAGAGAAAAGACAGATCACCTCTAAAAGAAAACCTATCAGAATCACAGCAGACTTCTCAACACAAACAATGAAGTCAAGAAGAGCATGGAGTGAAGTATTTCAGATCCTAAAGGAAAACCACTTTCAACCCAGACTGACATACCCTGCAAAACTGTCCTTCAAAATGGATGGAGAAATAAGATACTTCCATAACAAAGAACAGCTGAAAAACTTTATGAACACCAAACCAACCCTACAAGCAATACTGAAAGATATTCTAGATACACATAGGATAAACCCAACAAGCAAGGCAGACAATTAAACAGGATGGAAAGCTAAAGATACAACAGCAGAAATATAACATGTCAACAATAAACCAATATATAACAGTTATAACCATTAATGTGAATGGCCTCAACTCACCAATCAAAAGAAATAGACTGGCAGAATGGATCAAGAACAAACACCCAACCATATGCTGTCTACAAGAAACCCATCTTACCCAAAAAGAAACCCAAAAACTGAAAGTAAAAGAATGGAAAACAGTACTTCATGCAACAGGAAACAAAAAAAAAAAAAAAAAAAAAAAAAAAAAAAAAAAAAAAAAAAAAAAAAAAAAAAAAAAAAAAAAAAAAAAAAAAAAAAAAAAAAAAAAAAAAAAAAAAAAAAAAAAAAAAAAAAAAAAAGCAGGAGTAGCAATCCTGTTTGCAGACAATGTGAGTTTCAAACCAAGAATGATCCAAAGAGATAAAGAAGGTCACTACATACTAGTTAGGGGAAAACTTCAAGAGGAAGAGATAACAATCTTAAATATATATGCACCAACTCCAGAGCACCCAGCTACACAAAGCAAATATTAACAGAAATGAAAAGTCAAATAAGCAATAACACAATTATAACAGGAGATTTTAACATGCCATTGACACAGAGGGACAGATCAACTAGACAGAAAATCAGCAAAGAAATAACAGAACAGAATCATACCTGTGAACAAATGGACTTGATAGATGTATACAGAGTGTTCCATCCAACAACATCAGAATATACATTCTTCTCAGCAGTACATGGGACATTCTCTAAAATAGACCATATACTAGCCCACAGAACATATTTAACTAAATGCAAAATGCATGTTATCAGATCATAGTGCCATGAAATTAGAAATTAATGATAAAAGCAGCTGCAAAAACCTCACAAACACATGGAAACTGAATAATACACTCTTGAGCAATCAGTGGGTCACAGAGGAAATTAAAGAAGAAATTAAACAATATCTACAAGCAAATGAAAATACAAACACAGCTGACTGGAATTTGTGGGATGCAATGAAAGCAGTCCGCAGAGGAAAATTGATTGCACTGAGTTCCCACACCAGGAAGACAGAACGAACACAAATAAACCACCTGATGCTACAACTCAAACATCTAGAAAAAGAAGAGCAAGCCAAGCCCAAAGCCAAAAGAAGAGAGGAAATGATAAAGATCGGAACAGAAATTAATGCAATAGAGACTAAGAAAACAGTACAATGGATCAATGAATCAAAGAGTTGGTTCTTTGAAAGAATAAATAAAATTGATAAGCCCCAGTCCAACCTTATTTAAAAAAAGAAAGAAAAAACTCAAATTCATGCAATAAGGAATGAAAAAGGTGAAATTACCACAGACTATGTGAAAATACAGAAGATCATCAACACCTTGAAATTCAAAGACCCAGTCCAAAAATGGGCATCTGAAATGAATACACAGTTCTCAGATGAAGAAATACGAATGGCAAATAAATACATGAAAAAATGTTCATCATCATTAGTCATGAGAGAAATGCAAATTAAAACCACACTGAGATTCCATCTCACCCCAGAAAGAATGGCCAAGATAGAAAAATCTACCAACAACAAGTACTGGAGAGACTGTGTGAAAAAGAAACTCTTCTGCACTGTTGGTAGGAGTGTAGACTGGTGCAACGACTGTGGAGGTCAGTCTGGAGATTCCTCAAAAACTGAGTTTGGAGGTCCCATTTGACCCAGATATCCCACTTCTAGGCATATTCCCAGAAGATCTGAATACATCATACCACAGTGATATATGTGCACCCATGTTTCTAGCAGCGCAATTTGTAATAGCCAGATCTTGGAAACAACCTAAGTGCCCATCAACTGAGGAATGGATAAAAAAAAGTTGTGGCATTTTTATACAATGGAGTACTACTCAGCTATAAAGAATGATCACATTGAGATATTTATAAATAAATGGACACGACTTGAGGCCATACTCATAAGTGAAATAAACCAGACTCACATGTGTAAATACTGTATAGTCTCCCTAGTATGAGAGTTGATAAGAGTATATAAGATTTTATGGCAAGCATGAGTCCCCATCTTATAGCTTCTGAAGCCTTTCAATGTTTTCATTCATCATTTGGAATGGTTTTATTCTGTTTTGTTTGACTATATCATGCGTGATGGTATGAACAGCTGTTTTGAAGAAAATAAAACATTATGACAACTATTGCTGATTTAATATCATTCTTCTTAGAAGTCCTACCATGCTTCTATTCTTCTACTACCATTGGTTCTATCTATCACATTGTGTCTTATTGGGCTTTGAATATGTGTGATAGTATAAACAAAATTTTTTATCAAAAATGAGATATTATAGTACCCATTGATCATTCTCTGTTATTTGGTTCAGAATGCCCTGTAATTCTTTCACTCTTTGAATGATTTTATACTGTTTTGTTATGTTTGATATTATTGTATTTGAAACTATGGTCAACTATAGCAGAGAAAGAGATATTGTGATAGCTACTGTTAATGTCTGGTTGTTTTAATGGAAAGTACTGTGTTGCCTATGTTGTCCTGTTCTGATCTGCTCTCTTCTGCCCTCTTTTGTTTTATTCTCTTTAAAATAATACAAAAATAATTTTGTGAGCCCAATGTACTATGTACATTACAATTATGTTCTCTCAGTTAATTTTCACAATGTCTATAAAGTAAATACTATTAAAAGAAAACCAAGATTGAAAATTACATACAAAATACCTCCGGGATTTTTCCCTTGTAGTTTCCTTACCTGGAACACACATTTGCCAGACACCTGGCTCATTCCTACTCATCCTTTAGGACTCAGTTCTAATGTTTTCTTCTTCTATAAAGTGGGCTGCAACCTCCATTGCCTACAGTCTCCTCTGAGCAAAATACTCTAATAGTCCCCACTATCACTTATACAAAGTGTTCACTGTATCACATTAAAATATCTTGATCTATCTCCTCCACTAGGGCAGGCTAGGCCTTATTACTAAGTCTTCTATTTCCAGATGGTGTTCAAAATTTTGCAGAAATTATTTTTTAGTAGAATGAGTATATTTGGAGAATCACAAGTTATATGACAATAAAGGGTTCAAACACCACATGTGTGAATAGACTGAGAACTCTGAAGTTTGTATGTTCCAATTCTGAGCCATTGCAATTCTGAGACTCAGGTTTGAGCCTGGGTGACTTGAGAAGATGATGCTGAGCTTCATGAGGAAAAGAAGTGGCTTCAAGAAGAAGACACCCCCACACACACTTAGCAAGTGGGAGCCAGTGAACTACACATCTTGTGAAAAGATTGATATGTTATTTAGTATGAGATCCCCATATGCAAAGATATGCACAACCATTTGGAAGAAAACAAGAGACAATATGACAGATAGTGAAGATCTCTGGTTGTCTAGCTTTGAAATTTATGCTTTCTTATGTCCCATTCTGTTCTGTTTTGTTGTGTTTAATTTTACCCCCTTTAAAATAAAAAAAAGAAGAAGACAAGAAAGGTAGTTCTGAGTTAAAATAAACCACACTATTTAAAGTGAAGGACATAAATATTTTTTGATGAAATAAATGCCATACTATGTTATAGTGGTATCCTATACTGTACCATACTCCTTTCAATTTCCCAGTGTAAATTCCAGCATCACTCGAGATAATGTGTGAGTTTGACCTTAGAAATTGTCCAATTTGAGTAATATCTTCCAAGAACAAATGCAGTGTTATATAAGACAGATTATGTCTTGGCGGGCATGAAAATATCATGCAAGAAAAGATAAAGCACATATCCCAGGGCCGCCCATCCCAGTTATTAGTGTGAGCTAGTAACCCATTCCCAGACTTAATGCAGTGCTATTGAACTCATGATCACCCTTGTGGTTTCCACTAAGCTGCTTCACCCAGTACTCATTCTTCTGGGCCACCCAAGGGCTTCATGCACTGTAAATCAATACAAAACAGATCAGGACTCGTCAACTCCTGCCTACAATCTGTTCCAAAGCATAGCAGCTTTCCATTAGCTCCAAATATGGCAAAAACCCTTTACTTTAGGTAACTCATACATAATGAGAATCTCACTCAACACAGTAGGAGTTTCATTTATTTCACTTAAACCTAGGAAATGAGATTAACAAAATGTAACATGGCTCCTTTTATTTTATTTTCAATATATTTTCACTACAGAAAAATATTTGGAGAATCTTTGGTACATAGAGGGCTATATTTTGATTGTAAGTGTCATGATCTGAATTTCATCACACTGACACCAGAATAGTAGAGAAACATGATCTCCAGTTCTCTGTTACAAAGTTCACATTAATCTGAGGGTTGTGAGAATATTAACTCCTTTGTGGGATTCAGTGTAAGAGAATGTGCCTCATGTCCTGATGAAAATCTATAATTTGAAGTTTGGCTTGTTGATAACATTGCCAGTGTGTACAAAATCAAAGTTTAATATCATCTGTGCCTGTGCTTTCCAAATAATTATGGATTTTACCAAAGGGCTCTGCAAACATTTGGTTACTTTGGCTTGTGAAAAGCAATCCACCTCACAGGGACTTTTTAGGACAGTAAACTACTCTGTATATTACACTGGTGGATACATTTGTCCAAAAACATAAAATATATAACATCAATAGTGAACCATAATGTAAACTATGGACTTTGGGTGATAATGATGAGTCCATACAGATTTGTTTATTGTAGCAAATGTGCCTTTCTGGTGGGAGATGTTGATAATGGAGGAGGTTGTACATGTAATAAGAGCAAGATATATGAGAACTCTTGTACAGCCCTCTCGATTTTTTTGTGAACCTTAAATTGGTCTTAAAAATAAATTCTACTAAAACTTCATCCCTTCTGAGGCAGTCTGTTTCTTTCAGACAGTTCCAAATGTTGTAAACTACTTTATTAAATGGAACTAAATTCTACCTCAGTGAAATCTATTTTAAGGTGAGAACATCTACCAGGTAAAGTCTATAGAGTCCCAATTTCAGCCCATAATAACAAATGACTTTCTAACAGTTTAAATGTCTTGTTGGCCTGCAAGTTCCCTATCATGACATATTCATACAATTAATATATATTCATACAATTAATTCATATTTATATGAATTCATCATACACTATGTGCCAAGCATTCTTTACTTCTAACAGGCTTTACTTCTAACAAATCTATAACAACAGCATCTTCTTGCAAGGACTGTTACTGTTCCATTATGGGACTGTTGTAGTGCAGCCATTCTTAAGGCCTTTATAACATTTCTGCCAAGATCATTCCTTTCCTTTTTCTTGGTCCCTGAGCCACCTTCCAAATGTTTGTTCTATTTCTAGGGAAGGCTGGCAGATTTCTGGCCAAGGAGACCAGGCAACAAATCTTGACCTTGCCACACTGACCAGCTTTAGGCATTTGGATGTATTTCGCATTGCTTTGGTTTCTTCATCTGCAAATGAAATGCTAAAAGTATAAAGCACCTGATGCATTGACATTTTCATAAATGTTCACTCATTTTGTCTGGAGTTTTCCTTCCTGAGAAAGAAGAAGTCTTTCAGATAATGGCCACTGGAAAGTTCTTTCCTTCTCTGAATATTTTAGCATTACTATGTAGGGCTATCCTGAGAATTGATCGTGTATTGGAGAAACAGGAAAGACTGTGTCACTGAACTATACAAAGTTAATGGCAGACCCCAATATGTGAAAGGCAGCTCATGAGATCTCAACAAAGCAACCAACCCTTCCATTGCCTTTTCTTTCCACAGCTGATAGATAGGACTTCTTGAGTGATGGATGCTTTTTATACTCTGATATTATACTGTATTTTCTCCATACCATTTACCTTACTTTTAGTACAAATAGTTCCCCAGCACCCTTTAGAATCTGTCATACTGTTGCCAGGGCAAAGCAACTTGCACCTTACACGTGTTCCTAGCACTGTAACTTACCTAGGAACTTTTATCAGGAGAATTGAATTTGAATATTCAAAAATGACATTCTGGTGCTAAATTTTAACACTGTAGCATTTAAACTAAGAATAGAGTGACTAGTAGTTCCTGCTTGTGATGTTCACGGCCTGGTGTCTTCAAAATATCTGTAGCTCTTCTTGCCAAAGTTACCGATTACGAATTGCCACAGACAGTGATGGCATGATTGGACAGGAGAGCTGCATGTTGAGGAGCTTCTCTATCATTCTCATTTCTTTGTTACTAAAGTTAGCTAGTGAAAGTACCACTTGCTGAGGCACCAGGATCTCTTATTTTGGTCTAGAAGTCTATCAGCTTCGGCCATGTAAGACAGCACTAATCTATCTTTCATTTAAATAGCAGTTCTTGACTTTATGTCCATATCAAAGTCATCTATGATGTGTAAAGAAAAAAAACCCACCACCCAGGCTTGGACCCATTGCCCTCCCCACTCCAAGGAGTCTTGTTTAACTGTTTGTGGGTGATCCCGGTTATGATTTTATTTTTAAAATTCCTCAGGTTAATCTAATGTGTGAGTTGCATTCAGAACAACTGATTTGAGAAGTCTTGATATACACACACAAAATACTATTAATAGTGTGTCTATCAGATTGACAGAATTACATATAAATTCTATTCTCTTGTTATTGACTGTGCTACCTAATTTTTAAAACTGAAAAATCTGGAACTGGTGCTCAAGGGAGAGCCTAGCATGTGACTAGCATAGGTCTTGGGTTAGATCTTGAGAAGAGAAAAAGGGAAGGGAAAGAAAATGAAAAACAAAGTGTTTAAATTCCATATTAAAATATTTTTGAGAGAAATCCTTAAATTAACTATGAAATTATATTTTTATTCTCATTTCTATTAAATTCATATCCCACTTCATGAAAAATTTGAGAGATTGTAATAAGAGAGAAATCTGAGAGAATTGTAATAAGTACATTGTGAAGTAAGAATAAATTAACAAAATAAATGAAATAAATACAAACTTCATACTCTAAGTTTTGGTGGCTTTAACACACTGTTATAATTTAAAGTTATGTTAGTGTGACCGCTACCCAAAAACAGCTCCACAGAGATTCAACTCCTTTCCTTGTTCCTGTTCACTCGTCCTCTAAATCAGGAACAAGGATACAAATATAGTCATTGGGGCCACATACGCACCTCATAGGTAAAGGTCTCTTACTGAAAAGATTGAGCTTAATTCAATCACAGATCATCATCTTGCTAGTGGTCTGAACTGACTCACATAGATTTGGATCATATGCCTGACAAGCACAAGATCATCATTCCATAGAGTTCTCTTGGGAGAAAACAGTCCTTAGTGGGAGATTTTGTATAAAATAGTAAAATTCTACTTTCTTAATGAACTACAAAATGCCTCTCACATGCTTTCCTTGTTTATAAGTGATTCTTTCTTCATTAAAACTGATGCCCTCACATATTCTCCCATACTAACATACTGGTTCAGTTCTCCACAACGTAAAAGTATCTGGTCCAAAATAACAACAGTGCCAAGGGTGAGAAATCTGGCTTACATGCCTGTGACCTCATTTATATTTTCTGACAAGGTTGGCTCTTGTTAAACATAAATGATTTGCTGAAGGTCACCTATCTAATAAGCAACAACACCAAACATTGGGCCTAGACTTCTAAGTGTAGTTACCTTCCTACTTCATCACAATCTGGCTAACTACTTCATTCCTACGGCCCTCCACTGTTTCTGAGCATGGTAACCCCACTCCTGAGCCCTCACTTTTCCTGCCAATTCTGACCTCTAATAACATCTTCCATTGTGTTATTGTCTGGCCTCTTTTTTTCAAAGGATCTGTGTTAGGTCCCTAGTGTCAGTCTGAAATTTCTGCCTGCTTACTAAACTTTATGGACACATCAAAGTTAGACATACAGTGAATTTCTTTTTTTTTTAATTTTAAAGAGAATAGGTTGGAACTTAGGGCACTGAGCCAACCAGTAACCAGCCTGCCGCCCTGGTAAGTGACTGTGGTCTGGCAAGCCGAGGTCACCCCAGGGTGGGGAAACAAGAAGCAACAGCGTTTCCTGAGATACGCGCCATGTTGGAACTTAAGGTGCTGAGCCAATCAGTAACCAGCCTGCTGCGGGCTTAGAATCAAACATACCATATCTCCCCCCCAACTAACAATTGGGATCCAGGGATCTGTGTATGTCTTGGGAGGTGACCATATGTGGTACGTGGGGGGAGTTTCCTTCTACTATCTCTGAAGGCAGATATTTTTATCGCCGTTTTGCTTTGTCCTGATTATCGGTGTTGCTCTATTCAATAGTCTGTTCTGATGTGTTCTATAATGTTGTGTATTTCTTTTGATTTTGCTGTACCTAATAGAAGAACAACTATTGTGAAGATAACGAGATATACAGTGGTGCCTATTATTGTCCTGGTGACCTGCTGTGATGTTCAGTGCCAATTTCACTATACTGTCTCAGTTGGCTTTATTCCATCCAGTTTTGTTGTATATTACTACCTCCAAGTTAATGAAAATTAAATAAAAATAAAACAATAGAACATGAGAAAACAAGGTAACAAATACCTCCAAAAACTCCCAACTCCATCAAAGCTGATCCATGTGACATGGATGATGAGAAACTCAAAAACAAAACAACAGAATTATATAAGGTGATTAAAAAGGAAATAACAACAAGACAGATCAATAAGATACTGAGCAAGCTGAAACATGATATAACTAAACAGATAATGTACTTAAAAAGCAAAAGGAGGAAAAGAAAATTCGCTAAAGGATATAACTGCATGTATGTTTAAGTGTGGGGGATTGATAACCGTATTACCAAGTTTTTGTTGGATCATTGAACAGAACTGTTTGCAGCCTCACTGTTTGTTCTCTTTGTATGCCTTAATTTTGTAACATGAGCAACTATTTCTAAGAAGACAGTATATAATTTATCAAGTAGTGATTTCTTAATGTTTTTTGTGAAATTCTGTATTATTTCTACCCTTTTTTCTGTTTTGTTTTTTTCTCTTTAAAAAAATTTAAAGAGAATAAAACAAAAGAAGGCAGAACAAAACATATCAGAACAACATAAGCAAAACAGTACTTTACAATAAAGACAACCAGACATTAACAGGAGCTATCAAAATATCTCTTTCTCTGCTATAGTTGAGCATAGCTTCAAATACAATAATATCAAACATACCAAAATAGTATAAAACCATTCAAAAGAATGAAAGAATTACTGGACATTCTGAACCGAATAACAGAGAATGATCAATGGCTACTATAATATCTCATTTTCATTAAAAATTTGTTTATACTATCATATATCTTAAAATCCCAGTAAGACACAACATGATACAAGCAATGGTAATAGCAGAGTAGAAGCATGGTAGGACTTCTAAGCAAGACAATATTAAATCAGCAATGGCTGCCATAATGTTTTGTTTTCTTCAAAACTGCTGTTCATACCATCATGCATAATGAAGTCAAACAAAACAGATTAAAACCATTCCAACTGATGAATGAAAACACTGAAAGTCTTCAAAGCAATGAAATGGGAAATCATGATTACCATAAAATCTTATATACTCTTATCAACTCTCATACTAGGGAGACTATACAGTACTTACACATGTGAGTATGGTTTATTCACTTATCAGTATGGTCTCAAGTTGTGTCCATTTATTTTTAAATATCTCAATGTGATCATTCTTTATAGCTGAGTAGTACCCCATTGTATAAAAATGCCACAACTAGTAAGCAGCCTGCCGCCCTGGAGAGTGACTGTGGTCTGGCAAGCCGCGGCCACCCCAGGGCGAGGAAACCAGAAGCAAGAGCGTCTCCTGAGATCCGCGCCATGCTGGAACTTAGGGCGCCGAGCCAACCAGTAAGCAGCCTGCTGCCCTGGAATGTGACTGTGGTGTGGGGAGCCGCGGCCACCCCAGGGCGGGGAAACAAGAAGCAAGAGCATTTCCTGAGATCCACACCATGTTGGAACTTAGGGTGCCGAGCCAATCAGTAACCAGCCTGCTGCCTACCGGGTCGCGGGCTTAGAATCAAACATACCACACACCCCCCCTCCCCCATAACAATTGGGATCCAGGGATCTGGGTACCTCATATTTGGTACAGCAAGTCAGGGGAGTTTCTTTCTACTATCTCTGAAGGCAGATATTTTTATCGCTGTTTTGCTTTGTCCTGAGTAATGGTGTTGCTCTATTCAATACTGTGTTGATGTGTTGTATAATGTTGTGTATTTCTTTGATTTTGCTGTACCTAGTAGAAGAACAACTATTGTGAAGACAACGAGATATACAATGTTGCCTGTTAGTGTTGTCCTGGTGACCTGCTGTGATGTTCTGTGCCAATTTCACTATACTGTCTCAATTGGCTTTATTCCATCCTTTTTTTTCTGTTTGCAGCTTCACTGTGTGTTCACTTTGTTTGCCTTAGTTTTGTAACATGAACAGCTATTTTGGGGAGTATGTGGTTTGTCAACTAGTGATTTATGGTTTTTTTGAGGTTTTGTATTGTTTCTACCCTTTTTTCTGTATTGCTTTTTTTTTTCTCTTTAAATAAAATTTTTTAAAAAATGCCACAACTTTTTTATCCATTCCTCAGTTGATGGGAACTTAGGTAGTTTCCAAGATCTGGCTATTATAAATTGTGCTGCTATAAACATGGGTGCACATATATCACTTGGTATGATGTTTTCAGTTATTCTGGGAATATGCCTAGAAGTGGGATAGCTGGGTCAAATGGGACCTCCAAACCCAGCTTTTTGAGGAAACTCCAGACTGACCTCCACAGTGGTTGCACGTCTACACTTTACCCCACAGCCTCTCCAGCATTTGTTGTTGTTAGTTTTTTTTATCCTGGCCATTCTTTCTGGGGTGAGATGGGATCTCAGTGCAGTTTTAATTTGCGTTTCTCTCATGACTAATGATGATGCACATTTTTTCATGTATTTATTTGCCATTTGTATTTGTTCATCTGAGAACTGTGTATTCATTTCAGATGCCCACTTTTGGATTGGGTCTTTGAATTTCGAGGGTCTGATTTTTTTTAATTCTTTATAAGTTCTAGACAGAAGTCCTTTGTCTGAGGGACAATCCATTAAAATTTTTTCCCAATTCATGGGTTTTCTTTTTCTCTCTCCTGGAAATCTCTTTCAACATGCAGAAACTCTTTAATAAGATATGGTCCCAGTTATTGATTCTGGGAAGTATTTCCTGTGTCATTTGATTCTTGTTCATGAATTCTCTACCTACCCCTATATCTTCAAGCTTTTTACCTACTTTGTCTTCCAACAGATTTAGTGTTTCTGTGTTAATATTTAGATCTTTAATCCCATTTAGATTTTAGTTTCATACATGATGATAGGCATGGGTCTAGTTTTAGTCTCCAGCATATGGATAGCCAATTTTTCCAGCACCATTTGTTAAGGAGACTGTCATTCTTCCATCGAGCATATTTGGCCCCTTTATCAAAGAGAAGGTGGTTGAGTGAGTTTGTGGTTGTGGTTGTGGTTCCAATCTATTCCATTGATCTTCGGGTCTGTTTTTATTCCAGTACCATGTTGATCTTATTACAGTTGCTTTGTAGTACAATTTCAAGTCAGGGATTGTGATGCCTCCTGCCTTGCCTTTGCTGCTTAGAATTGCCTTTGCTATTCTAGGTCTCTTCCGGTTCCAGATGAATTTTAGGAGTGATTTCTCTAGATCTATGAAGAATGTTAGTGGTATTTTGATTGGGATTATGTTGAATCTGTATAGAAATTTTGGGAGAATATCCATTTTCCCAATGTTTGTTCTTCCTATCCATGAACAAGGGATGTCTTTCCATTTTCTGAGGTCCTCTTTGATTACCTTTTTCAGGGTATTATAATTTTTCTTGTACAGCTCTTTTTCTTCTTTTGTGAGATTAATTCCTAAGTATTTCATTTTTTTGGATGCTAGTGTGAAGGATGTGGCTTCTCTTACCTCTCTTTCAGTATTTTTGTTGTTTGTGTATAGGAGTGCTATTGATTTTTGAGTATTGACTTTGTATCCAGCTACATTGCTGAATTTACTTATTATACCTGGGAGTTTTTCAATGGAGTTTTAGGGGTCTTCTATGTAAAGTATCATGTCATCTGCAAATAATGATAATTTAACTTCCTCTTTTCCTATCTTTGCTCCTTTTATTTCTCTCTCTTGTCTAATTGCTCTGGGTAGTATTTCCAGTACTATGTTGAATAGGAGCGATGATAGGGGACATCCTTGTATTGTGCCTGATTTTAAGGTAAAGGCTTTCAGGTTTTGGCCATTTAATATGATGCTGGCTGTTGATTTGTCATAGATGGCCTTTATCATATTGAGGTAAAGACCATCCATTCCAATTCTCTGTAAGGTTCTTATCATGAATGAGTGGACTTTAACAAAAGCTTTTTCTGTATCTATAGAGATGATCATATGATTCTTACTTTTGGCTCTATTGATATGGTGGATTACATTTATTGATTTCCATATGTTGAACTATCCCTGCATTCCTGGGATGAATCCCAATTGGTCGGGGTGAATAATCTTCTTGATGATTTGCTGCATCCTGTTTGCTAATATTTCATTGAGAATTTTTGCATCTATGTTCATTAAGGAGATTGGCCTATAGTTCTCTTTTTTACTTGGGTCTTTCTCAGCTTTTGGTACTAGAGTAATATTTGCTTCCAGGAATGACTTAGGAAGAATTGCTTCCCTTTCAATTTCATTGAAGAGTTTGATGAGTGTCGGAATTAAGTCTTCTTTGTATTTCTTGTAGAATTCTGCAGTGACTCCATCTAGGCCTGGGCTCTTCTTTGTTGGCAAGGACTTAATTACATTTTCAACTTCATTAATAGAAATTGGGTTATTCAGCAGTTTTACATCTTCCTTATCCAGCTTCTGTAGTTCATATGTATCTAGGAATCTGTCTATGTCTTCTGTGTTATCGAACCTATGAGAGTAGAGGTTTTCAAAATAGGTGTTGATGTATTTCCACAGAGTCTGTGGTAATTTCACCTTTTTCATTCCTTATTGCATGAATTTGAGTTTTTTCTTTCCTGTTTTAAAATAAGGTTGGTCTGGGGCTTATCAATTTTATTTATTCTTTCAAAGAACCAACTCTTTGATTCATTGATTCTTTGTACTGCTTTCTTAGACTCTATTGCATTAATTTCTGCTCTGATCTTTATCATTTCCTCTCTTCTTTTGGCTTTGGGCTTGGCTTGCTCTTCTTTTTCTAGATGTTTGAGTTGTAGCATCAGGTGGATTATTTGTGTTCATTCTGTCTTCCTGATGTGGGAACTCAGTGCAATAAATTTTCCTCTGAGGATTGCTTTCACTGCATCCCACAGATTCCAGTCAGTTGTGTTTGTATTTTCATTTGCTTGTAGATATTGTTTAATTTCTTCTTTAATTTCCTCTGTGACCCACTGATTGCTCAAGAGTGTATTACTCAGTTTCTATGTGTTTGTGAGGTTTTTGCAGCTGCTTTTATCAGTAATTTCTAATTTCATGGCACTATGACCCGATAACATGCATGGGATAATTTCAATTCTTTTGCATTTACTTAAATACATTCTGTGGGCTAGTATATGGTCTAATTGAGAGAATGTCCCATGTTCTGCTGAGAAGAATGTATATTCTGATCTTGTTGGATGGAAAACTCTATATACATCTATCAAGTCCATTTGTTCACAGGTATGATTCAGTTCTGTTATTTCTTTGCTGATTTTCTGTCTAGTTGATCTGTCCCTCTGTGTCAATGGCATGTTAAGGTCTCCTGTTATAATTGTGCTACTGCTTATTTGATTTTTAATTTCTGTTAATATTTGTTTTGTGTAGCTGGGTGCTCTGGAGTTGGTGCATATATATTTAAGATTGTTATTTCTTCCTCTTGAAATTTTCCCCTAACTAGTATGTAGTGACCTTCTTTATCTCTTTGGATCATTCTTGGTTTGAAATTCACATTGTCTGCAAACAGGATTGCTACTCCCACTTTTTTTTGGTTTCCTGTTGCGTGAAGTATTGTTTTTCATCCCTTGGCTTTCAGTTTTTGGGTTTCCTTTTGGGTAAGATGGGTTTCTTATAGACAGCATACGGTTAGATGTTGTTTCTTGATCCATTCTGCCAGTCTGTTTCTTTTGATTGGTGAGTTGAGGCCATTCACATTAATGGTTATAACTGTTATATATTGGTTTATTGCTGACATGTTATCTTTCTGCTGTTGTATCTTTAGCTTTCCATTCTGTTTAATTATCTGCCTTGGTTGGTGGTTTTACCCTATGTGTATTGCTTGTAGGGTTGGTTTGGTGTTCATGAAGTTTTTCAGCTGTTCTTTGTCATGGAAGTATCTTATTTCTTCATCTATTTTGAAGGACAGTTTTGCAGGGTATATCAGTCTGGGTTGGAAGTGGTTTTCCCCTAGGATCTGAAATACTTCACTCCATGCTCTTCTTGACTTCATTCTTTGTGTTGAGAAGTATGCTGTGATTCTGGTAGTTTTTCTTTTATAGGTGATCTGTCTTTTCTCTCTAACAGCTTTTAGTATTCTGTTCTTATGGTGGATTTCTGTATTGTTATGTGTCTGGGTGTAGTTTTATTTTGATTATGGCTATTTGGAGTTCTATATGCTTCACTAATCCAAATGTCAGTTTCCATTCTCATGTTTGGGAAGTTTTCAGCTATTACTTCTGTAAATATCCTCTTGATATCATTTGGCCTTTCCCCTTCTTTTTCATTTATCCCTATTAATCATATGTTATTTTTCTTTGCATCATCTTTCAGGTGTTGAGTTGTTATTTCCTGATTCTTTGTTATTTTTAAGAGATCTTTCCATTCCTGTTCACTAGCTGCGATCTTATCTTTGTGGTCTGAAATTCTATCTTCACTTTCGTTGAAGCAGTATTGGCAGCTTTCAATAGAATTTTTGATTTCCTGTATATCTCTTTGAATCTGCTTTATGTATTGTGTTTGTTTCTTGAAGTGTTCATTCAGGGATCTATCTGTTTGCTTTGTTCCTCTAATTTTTTAGGTGTGTCTTCGCTAGATGTGTTCACTATTTCTTTCACTACTTTTATCATTTCTTCTTTTACCTGGGCAATTATTTCTGATTTGAATTTCTCCATAGCTTCCCCTAGTTGCTTCTTTATTTTGGTTGATATCATTTCAGTCATTTCAGGTGTATGGCTTCTATTTTCTTCTATGTACATGGCTCCTAGGCTTTCTTGGGATGGGCTGGAGATTTGAGCCTGCCTTTGGTCTTTCCTTTTGTCATTTTTATTTCCTTGTTTTGAGTGGTGTTCCAAGGCTTCCTCTGGGTGTGTGGTGAATCCCCTCCTGCACCCTCAGCTCCTGGAGCAGTCTCAGCTCCCCTGCAGGCACTTGGTCCCTTAAATTAAGAGGTAAAACCTGGGCATGGAGAACTGGGGCCAATGGAACCCCTGGGCACAATACCCTGTCCTAGGGGGCTGGATATGAACTCAACTGATGGCAGTGTTGGTCTTAAGCTCTCCCCAGGCCAGCCCAAATGAGCCCAGAGTCCTTGTGCACGATCTCTGCCTCCTGAACTGGAAGAAGGCCACTGGGCATTGTTGACTGAGGTCCTGAAATCTGCTGGACCCAGTCTAGCATCCCCAGTAGCTCCCCAGAAACTCCCCGGGTCACTGGGACTCACCTCACGCAATCTCCACTCCCCTGCAGACTCTTGGCTCCCTAAATTGAGAGGCGGAAGCTGGGCCTGGAGAACTGGGGCCAGAGGAACCCCCGGGACACAATCCGATAGAGTGAATTTCTAAAAAGAATTTTTTATTATTTTATTGCTACATATGCACACAGTTTGAACTTAAAACTTTAAAAATATGGCAACAGAGAAAATAAATACAAAAGTCAATGTGCAAATTAAAAAATACCTGTTGTCACTTTCAAACTTTTCTCCATTCACATGTATGCTTCTCATTAAAAGTCACTGTACTGTCATTGCCATTCTGTAATTTTTTCAATGTAATGATATATTTGGTACCTCTTTCTATGTCATTCAATATTATTCTCCAGCACCACATTAAATGGCCTCACCACAACACATCAGAACTTCTTCAACCAGCCCTCTACTGTTGGGGAGTTATAGTGCTTCCAGTTTTTAGCTTATCTAATGTGTGATCTCCTGCCAAACATTGTTAAAATGAATCTCTGAGTATTCTTATTAAATTTTTGCATAGAAGCAGAAAACATGGGTCAAATTACATGCAAAAAATTTAAAGGTATTGATAGTGTTAAATGAAATAAGATTGTTACTTCATCTTGATGATTATTTTGGTAGGTGGGAGCTGCTAGGCCATAGATGGACTTCACTCAAGCTGATTTCTCCCTATTATGGTTCCTCCTTGCTTGTCTGTGAAATGGACAGGCAGCATAGGGCTGGCAATTGTTTGTGGTAGGTTGGCACTTTCCTCATAAACTAGTTTTGAATAACCATGACATTAAATTTCACTGACTTTTAGTAAATGCCAGATAGTATTTAGTAAATGCCAGATAGTATTAAATACAATCTGGAGATAAGCTCCCTACCTTGAGAGTATTTATAATTTAGTGTTTGTACATAATTACATATAACAAAAAGGTGACTTGTTTGATAAGAAAATTATACAGTATGATGGAAAGAAGAATAATTCTAAGTAAGGTGTCTGGGGAATTTTTTCAGAAGGAAATGATGTCTTATCTAGGCTCTGATGGTCAGATTTTGACTAGTAATAGTTATGAAGACGTTTTGGAGGTAGAGACATATAAAGCAAACTACTCAAAGGCAAGAAAGTGTGTGGCATTCATTTTCTTAAAAGAACACAGTGTCTTGTGAGTAGTGAAGCAATAATGAGAGTTACACTGGGGAAAGTGAACCTGTTAAGGGAAGACAACTGCTTCAGGAGTTACTCCTTCAGCAGTGTGGGTCACTGTGGCCTCTTACACAGGGAATCACTGCATTTGTTACTGTGAGAAAAAAAGCCAAGAAACAGAGAGGGCCCAGAGAGAGGCTGCAAGGGAAAATGTATAACTGAAGCTCTTCACTTATCTAATGTGTGATCTCCTGCTGATCTCCTGTTTATAGAACTGAAGGTTGTATAAACTATGTCAATGCAAGGGAAAATAGAAAATGGAAAAATTAGAAAGCATAAGTTATAACCTATGTTCCTCCATCCAAATTTTCCCTAAATTAATATCCAATTATTGACACACACAACTTATGTGACTTTATTTGAAAAGCACTAGCACCACCTGGTGACAAAAATGTAGACTGACCCCAACAGTCCTACATTCCATTGTTTTTGCTTCCAATTTATTTTAAAAATATGTATTTTGGGCCAACGTAAAAGTAAAAAAATACAGTAATAAACAACCCTGTGCTCTTCTCTATATTTTTCACTTGTTAATGTTTTGTCACATTTGCATTTGTTCTCTGTGTATATGTACATACCCATATATGCTGGACCATTTGAAAGTATACAATAAACTAATAAAGTTCAATTCCAAAATTTTAATCTTCAGAAAATACATCAGCTGGGTGTGGAGGCTGAGGCAGGAGGATTGTGAAGAGTTCAAGGCCAGCCTGTGCTATCCAGTAAGTGTGAGGTCAGCCTACACTGCAAAGCAAGACCCTGGCTCCAAAAAATAACATAAAACATAACATAACATAACATAACATAACATAACATAACATAACATAACATAACAAGATATTTCCTGCATAACCACAATGTTACTCGGTTACCCAAAAATTAATGAGAATGTTACTCTGTAATCTAATAAGCTATGTATATTCACATTTCCCCAGCTGTCACCCCTAAATGACATTTTAAACTCTGTATTTAAACTCAGGATTTAAGTAAGCCTTCTTTTTTACATTTGGTTCATGTGTTTCAGTGATCTCTTAATTTAGAACAATTTTGCTACTTTTCTTTCTTTTTTTTTTCCTCCCATGACATTGACATTTTTGATGCATCCAGGTCACTTATCTTGTAGAATGTCCCACTTTCTGAATTTGTTTAATTATTATGCCATGATTAAGTTAATATTAAGTATTTTTGGTAAGAATATCTCACAAGGTGTTCTCATTCTGAAATTATTTTATGTATATTGTAGAATGAAATAAGTAAATATATTCATGAAAGTAGAAACTAATATTTCACTTAAGAAAAGAGATACATATATAAAATAAAACTCAGTAAGAAAAAAATGTGTCACATTTAAAATGAAAGTATCAATACCAATTCATGATTTCAGAAAGAAATTTCTTAGCACTTCCACTAATCACTTAGACAGTAATATTGAACTAGCAATAGCATAAGTAACATTCAGATCTTTTTTTTTTTCCATTTGCTTACTAGCCTTTGCAATACTCCCTTTGTGAGATGACTGTACAGATCTCTTGCCATTTTATTGTTGGGTTGTTTCTTATATTGAGTTGAAGGAATTCCTCCTATTTTCTGAAAATCAAGTTATTAAGAGATATATGTTTGTGAATGTTTTCTTTCATTCTAAAAATTGACATTATCTTAATAGTGTCTTTTGATGATCAATTTTTAATTGTGATGAAGTCCAACTTATCAATTTATCCTGCTCCAAGAGCCTTTGCCTACCTATTTTTTTTAATTTTTATTTTTATTAGTACATGCTTACAGTACAAGATTACATTCATTGTAGAGAGTTAGTACACATGTATAATATATCTGAATTCTTTTTATGTCCCTGTCTCCTCCGCTCCCTCTCTCCTCCCTCCATCTCTTGGTCACCTTTCCACTCATAAAAGATCTCCCTATTTTCTAGTATTGAGTATTGGGTTTCTTTCTCTCTCTCTCTCTCTCTCTCTCTCTCTCTCTCTCTCTCTCTCTCTTTCTTTCTCTCTTTCTTTCTCTCTCTCTCCTTTCTTCTCTCTTTTTTTCCTCAATCACTTTATCAGGGGGTCTATTAGTTTTGTTGATTTTCCAAAGAACAAAATTTAGGCTTTATATGAAATTTCTCCATTGTTTGATTGCTATTTTATTGACTTCTGCTTATAATTTTATTATTTTTCATCTCCTATTTATGTTGAGTTTGCTTTGTTATTCTCTCTCTAGTTTCTTAAGAAACAAAACCTTCAAAGCTATAAATTTCCTTCTAAGTACTAGTTTAATAACATTCTAAAATTTTTCATGTTTTATTTCACTTGAAATGTTTTCTAATTTTTTAAGAATTTTCTTTCACCCACATATTGCTTCAAAATGTATAATTTAATTCTCAAATAATTGGTGGTTTCTCTATATCTTACTATTGTTGATCTTTAATTTAGTGGTTTTGAATTCAAAGAATATTCTTTGTGAGGTTTCAATATGTTGGATTTATGGGGACTTATTTTATGATCCAGGATATGCTCTATCCCAGTGAACCTATCAATGTCCATTTCAAAGGAACATGTGTACTCTAATTTGTTTTGTGTTATTTCATTAAGGCCAGCTAGTTAAATATGGCTTACAAAGTTACCCAAATCTATCTTTACACACTTTTTAAAAGTTAATTTTTCTATCAATTGATGCCAGAGGGTGTTACAATCTCCAACTATAATTGAGGTCTTGTCTATTTTTCATTTAATTCTGTCAATTGTTATTTCCTGACTTGATGTTCCGTTATAATGTATGTATAAAATTTTGATTGTTATGTTTTCCTTTCCTGATGAACTTTTTCATTTATCATGATATATCCCCTCTTTCTTAAAATATTATCACTGGTAATACTTTTTCTTGAGTTTATTTTGTTTATATTAATACAGTATACCATTTTTTGTTTATATTTGCATTAGGCATCTTTTCTATACTTTCAAAAACAAAATATTTATTATATACATGCTATTTGTGTATGGCATATAAAATATAATGTATTACACATCTTAGTCACCTTCTCATCACTGAGATACAATACCCAACAACTGCAATTTAAAGGAGGAAAGATCTATTTTGTTTCAAAGTTTATAGAGGTTTCAGTCTATAGTTGGCTCCAAGGTGGGGCAGCATGGAAGAGGAGCATGGCAGAAGAGAAACAATTTATGGCAGGGAAGACGGGAAGCAGAGAGGGATCAAGGAAGGAGGAGTGATATATATATATATATATATATATATTTAGCCCAGGCCCAGAGTGACCCACCTTTTCCTACATAGCTTCACTTCCAATGTCACATGCAGCTCTAAACCTATCAGTGGACTAATCCAATGAGTATCACACACTCATGTTCTAATCATCTCCTAAAAGCCCCACCTATGAGTTCATGATCCTTTGGAGGGACACGTAGATATAAACCATAATAGCACACACACACACATACACATAAAATGTATGCATTACATTTAAAGTGTCTCTCTTACAGAAAGAGTATCACTGAGTTACTTTCTCCTTCAGTCTGACAGTGCATTTTATTCAGTGTTCTTATTATCTTATTATAATTATTGAATGTAATTATTTAGTTTTCCACTTTATTATTTCATTTTCTATTTTCACTTCTCTCTTTTTTCTTCCTCTGTTCCTCCTTTTATTTTTAAAAGATTATTAGATATCTTCTAAATATTTCATTTTGTCTATTGCCTTTTATTGATATTTCTTTGCATTAAACTTTATTTATATAATGATAATATATATTTTAAAGTATAGCCTCTTCTCAATCTATGGAGTTAATATCCACTGCTTCTCATAATGTGTAGAAACTATGGTTTTAGAATGTCAGTATGATGGCAAAGTAGGAGGTACCAGACTCTCTCCCCTTCAGAAACAAAAGAGTTAGCTGTAAATAAAAACAGTTTTCCTAAGACTCAAGGGTCCAATTAGAACAGAGGAAAAAAACAAAATAACTCCACCGAAAGGACTGTGGGAAGATTCTCATAGATTCACTAATGAGATTGCTAGGAACAAAGAAAACAGGGGGCTCTCAGTATCCACTATGCAGCAGGTGCCACCCAGTTCTCCAGTGGTCTGTTCTGAGATGGCACTGGCAGCTTTCATCACTGAGATAAACAACAACCATCGTTGCCATGGATCCCAAAGACAGAAAAACACCGCTGCACTCCCCAAAAATAGAATGAGCTTTTGTGCCACCCTGGAACTAAGATTGCTACTTCACCCAATTCCACATGCATCCTGCACTCTGAAGTGAGCTTCTCCACATCACACTCCAGACACTGAAACCACTGCTGCTGCAGGCTAGACATGAACAAATAATCTATAAAACATTCACAAAATAATCAGTAAATTAGCAGCACTATCAATAATTACCTCAAGCTGCGCATGGTGGTGCATTTTTGAAAGCCTGGGCAACTTAGTGATTTACCTAGATCCTGTCTCAAAATAAAAAATAAAAACTGCTGAAGATATAGCTCAGTACAAATGCCCTTTGTTCAGTCTCCAGTACTGCAAAAAACAAAAAATACATACATACATAAATACATAAAATGACCTGAGTGTAAATGAATTCTCCCACCTATAGACATAGACATAATGGGGTTCTAAAAAGACCAAAGTATATGCTGCCTACAAGAGATTCACTTCACTTTTAAAGGCACACATAGAATGAAAGGGAATGGATGGAAAAAGATATTCCATGTAAATAGAGCCTAAAAGAGAGCAAGGTTAAATTCACTGGTGTCTTAGTTACTTTTCTCCTGTTGCAGAGACAAAATACCTGACTCCCAAAGTTAAAGAGAGGAAAGGTTTATTTAGCTCACAGTTTCTAGATGTTTCAATCCATATTGGCTTGCAGGGTAGCACATGTCAGAGAGACAAAAGTTCATGGTGGCAGAAGACAGCAAAAGCAACAAGAGCAAAAAGAGAAACGAGCCACTTTCTGCTCCTTTTATCTTACCCAGAATGCTGGGATTAAGGTTGTGCCAACCCAACCAATGGATTGATCCAGCAATCCTTATCCTTAATCCCAGCCTCCTTATTCCCAGTATTGAATCTAAGTCTGGATTCAACTGACTACAAAAAAGCCCCATCTAAAAGTGCATGAGGCTTTGAGGAGACATCCACACACAAAGCATAACAACTGGTATTTACACTTAAAGAAGAATATTTAAAGAATTAATGTAAATCTGTCTCAAACTCTTGCCAAAATGTTAACAAGGGAACATTTACAGAATAATTTTATGAAGCCAGCATTACTTTGATGTCAAAACCAGACAGGTACACTACAAGAAAAGGAAACTACAAACCAATATCCCTGATAAACTTACATGCAAAAGGGCCAGGACTTAGCTCAGTGGCACAAGTGCTTCCCTAGCAAGCATGAGGTTGTGAGTTCAATCCTGGTATTTAAAAAAAAAGCATAAATCTTCACAAAATACTATCAAACAATATTCAATAACCATTAAAGAAATAATTAATTGTGATCAAGCAGAATTTATCCCTAGACGGCAAGGATATTTCAACATATGCAAATCTATATATATGACACACCACATCAACAGAATGTAGGAAAAAAAAATCACACAATCATCTCAACAGTTGCTAAAAAACCACTTGACAAAATCTAACATGCTTTCATGAACAACTCAACAAAATAAGTATAGGAAAACTATACCACAAAACAATAAATAACACAAAAACTATAAATGAAAAGCATCACATTTACTGAATATATATATTATATATATTGTTGGGATTGAAACAACCAAGGCCTTCACATTGAGTTGTTATCACCAGACCATTTTTAAAAACAATTTACAGGCAGAGTCCTGCTAAATAGTTCCCCAGGGAGAGCTTGAATCTGCAATCCTCCTACATTTATATACACTAAAACTAAACTATCGGATAAAGAAATTAAGAAAACAATTCTATTTACAATAGCATCAAAAAATAGACGCTTAGAAATAAGTTTAGTGAGAAGAGACAGGATGGCAGACTGGTAGGTAGCAGGAGAGAGACCCTCTCTGACAGAGACAGCTCAAATGCCAGAATAAAACACCCTGGAGAGACCTAAACAGAGATAGACTCTCACAACACAGAAAGAAACTAAAGCGCAAAAACCCGCTCGAATAAGAGGTCCTGGGGCTACTATTAGTGAAGATAAGATCGGCGAGCACGGCACCCGCCTCGAGACGCCTGAATTCCGCCCGACCGGAACAAGCGATCCGCGCCAAAGTGACTGGCTTGAGCCGCCGGAGCCTGGAGCTGAACAGCCCGGCGTGCAGCTCGCCGGGACCAGCACTGCATACGACCCACCCAGAGGCACCGTGAATTCCCACCTCAGCTGCGCTGAAGTTGGAGGTCAGGCAGTCCAGCAGTTCTCGGGGACACGGTGAGTGATGAGAATAAGACCCTCCCACGGGAAAGGGGAAACCGACTGGAAGACATGTTGGATTTGGGCAGGACAGCCCTAACTCCATAAGGAAGTGGCTTCAGCTGGTTATTC
>PVJX010020710.1:0-32970 GCA_004027295.1 Dolichotis patagonum
TTAAACATACATGCAGTTATATCCTTTAGAGCATTTTCTTTTCCTCTTTTTGCTTTTTAAGTACATTATCTGTTTAGTTATATTATGTTTCAGCTTTCTCAGTACCTTATTGATCTGTTTTGTTGTTGTTACTTCCTTTTTAATCACCTTATATAATTCTGTTGTTTTGTTTTTGAGTTTCTTGTCATTCATGTCACATCGATCAGCTTTGGTGGAGTGGGAGTTTTTGGAGGTATTTTGTTACCTTATTTTCTCATGTTCTCTTGTTTTATTTTGATTTAACTTTTATTAACTTGGAGATAGTAATATACAACAAAACAGGATGGAATAAAGCCAATTGAGACAGTATAGTGAAATTGGCACAGAACATTATAGCAGGTCACCAGGACAACAGTAATAGGCAACATTGTATATCTTGTTGTCTTCACAATAGTTGTTCTTCTACTAGGTACAGCAAAATCAAAGAAATACACAACATTACAGAACACATCAGCACAGAGTATTGAACAGAGCAACACCGTTAATCAGGACAAAGCAAAACGGCAATAAAAATATCTGCCTTCAGAGATAGTAGAAGGAAACTCCCCCCACTTGCTGTACCAAATATGGTCACCTCCCAAGACATACCCAGATCCCTGGATCCCAATTGTTAATGGGGAGGGGGGGATGTGGTATGTTTGATTCTAAGCCCCCGCCCCAGTAGGCAGCAGGCTGGTTGCTGGTTGGCTCAGTGCCCTAAGTTCCAACATGGCACGGATCTCAGGAAATGTTCTTGCTTCTAATTTCCCCACCCTGGGGTGGCCACGGCTTACCAGACCACAGTCACTTACCAGGGCGGCAGGCTGGTTGCTGGTTGGCTCAGTGCCCTAAGTTCCAAAATGGCGCGGATCTCAGGAAACGCTCTTGCTTCTTATTTCCCCCCACAGCTTGCCAGACCACAGTCATTTACCAGGGCGGGAGGCTAGTTGCTGGTTGGCTCAGCGCCCTAAGTTCTAACATCGATATTGACTCTTGATTCATGATTAGGAATGAAATGGTGAAATCACAGCATATCCTGTGGAAATCCAGATCATCAATACCAATTTTTAGAATCTATACGCTAGAACATGTAAAACAAAGAATAAAGGGACAAATTCCTAGACACATATGAATTTCCAAAACTGAATCAAGAAGATATAAATAACCCAATATAAGTCAGTGAAATTCTGTCTTGGTTACTTTTCTCTCATTGCTGAGGCAAGATACCCAACACCCAAATAAAAAGAAATATTTATTTAGCTTACAGATTTTGTAGGTTTTAGTCCATATTCAGCTGACTCCAAGGCTGGGTGGCATGGCACAGGGGCATGGCTACAAGTAATAAGACTGAAAAGGGCATGGCACAGGAGCAACCATTCATGGAGGCTAAAAGCAACAAGATTGAAAAGGGCAAAAAGGGGAAAGCACCCCTCCTTCTCTCCCTTATATTGAATGCCAGCTCCCTGCCTCTGGGCCGGTGCAGCACTCACACCACCAATCCAAGTGCTAGGCAATGAACCAATCACAAATGCCAGATTCAGCTTCCTCCATGACTGCATAAGGATTTGAGGGGACATTTAAACAAACAAGAGCACCAACCAAGAAATAGCTACAGGCCAGGCTCCCTAATGAAATAGATGCAAAATCCTCAATAAAATACTGGCAAATAGAATTCAGAAAATCACCAAGAAGATTATACAGCATGACCAAGGATTTATCTTAGGGATGAAGGGATAGTTCAACATCAGTAAAGATAATACAGCATATTAACAGAACCAAAGACAAAAATCACACAATCACCTCTATAGATGCACAAAAAGCATTTGACAAAGCCCAACACTCATTCATGATAAAAAAAAAAACCCTACAGAAAATTGGAATAGGCCTTTATCTCAATCTGATAAAGTCATCTATGACAAACCAAGAGACAATATCAAACTAAATGGACAAAACGTTTAACTCTGTCCTCAAAGAGAATCTTTTCCCTTAGCTGCTGAGCTGAAAAATTCAAACAGAGGCCCTCACAATTCCATTGACTGAAATACAGCTGAGTTTAATGCTCAACCTCAAAGGGTATCTGAAGTAAGGTGAGGGCACTTTCCCTAGTAATAGTCAAAGAAAAAGTTTTATAACATCATGAGCTCAATCTGTGTGTCTCTTCAACCTCTCTTTCAAAAGAAAAAGGGAAAAAAATCAGTTACAAATCCAATGGTTTCCATAATCCTTCTACTTTACTGGAAGAAAATATAATCAAAGAATACTAGAAGAACAAAAATAAGGAACAATGTTACATGACCAATTACTAACATTCTTTTTATTCATAGCCCCTTGAAAATCAAGTGACATTTTTGCTTTTTAAATGAAAACAAACATGTGAAAAAACAGCATTCAGATAAAATGACACTATATCCCCTTATGTGAGTTTACTTTTTAATGTGCAACTCTCTAGAAATACTTTGTGAGCAATCTCTTGACATCTTCCTAGCAATAAATAAGCTATCCATTATACTTTGGCCAGTGGGAAGAAGCCTTTCTAAATAGATGTTGGAAATGCTCTTGTTAAAACAAGTTGAAAACACTCAAAAGTATCACAATTCACATTCAAAACAAAATTTCCTTCCATGTTAACTATATGCTCATGGAGGTCTTCATAAGTACAGTATATGATAGTTTCAACAATCTTGGAGAAATTTTTGAGAATGATTGTGGGATAAATATTTAGTATGCACTTATTCAAGACAACTCAATAGTTCACAGTCAGAGGAGAGACACACACACAATGGCAGAATGGCAAGACAAAGGTAACAGTTTATCAATTAAGCACCATTAACGGTGTAAATTCTACAGTTACACCTATTTGAAAATTCATTTTCTTTGCTCATTGATTTCCTTGACATGGGAGATATGTTGCTATTACTTTCATGCTGATAACTCTCTCTCTCTGTCTCTCTGTCTCTCTGTCTCTCTCTCTGTCTCTCTTTCTCTCTCATACATATATATATGCATCCATATATATGTGTGTGTGTATATACACACACAGTGCAAGAAATACAAGAAACATTACTCTCAAAGTACAGTTATCTTGCTCTTTCCTTACTGTTTCTCTTTGTCTATTAAGTTAGACATTTTTAAAAGGAAGAGATAGAAAACCCAAGTAAATGGGAATAGAATCATTTTGTAGTCAGAATAATGGATAAATTTAAAACATTACTGAAACTATAAGAATAGTTAAACATATTATTCCAATATAATCCATGTTTTCCTAACCAGTCATTGGCAAACTTGACCATCAATTTATGATACGTAAGAAATGCTGATTTCTCCTTTGCTACCAAGAGATAATAACTTCACTGGACATAGAATTCTAAGTTGATAAGGATTTCCCCTTCAGTTCTATTTTCCCTAATACTTCATTATACTTTCTTTTTTATTTTAAAGAGAAAAAGAAAAGAAAAATTGATCAAACAAACCTTCAATAAGCATCAACAAAAGCAAAATGACAGCAACAACAACGGATTTCAAAACAAGTTGATAGGAGCTTAATAATGGTTGCTAAGAATCAGTTTACTACTTTAATACAAAAAAGAGGCCACATTCATAATCTGAGAATACAAATTATCATCAATTACTTGCTATTGTATCTACATAAAAGTCTAGACTTTCAAACTATATAGTAATCTGGCACCCACCCCTCCCTAAGAGAAGGTTGAGGTGTTTCACTTTTTTATGATAGCTCCGTCCAAAACAATACACTTCCAACTGAGTTAGCAACAGGTTCTGGCACCTTAGGCAAGCCATCTGAATTTATGAGATGCTCAAATGATTCTGTTACAAATCATTGTTAAATATCTAGTAAGTGCCAAGAGGCGTTTGTAAATCATTAAACAGTTCTTGTCCTAAACAACTGAATATTGGACTAAGCATTTAATGCATAGAAAAAGGTGACAGTTTTCTAACCAGTTAGGGAATATTTTTCTCTGAGTTATGTTTTTTTTTTGTTTGTTTGTTTTCATTTCCTATTAAACAATTTGACTTTGGATCCAAACCGGATGATTCTCTACATCAATAGGATCATAATCCATCAACATCTTTTGGTTCACTTATTATAAAATACACTTAGATTTTTTAATATAAATATGTGATCTATAAATCTTCTAAAAACTTTGATTAGTTTTTGACATACTCTCATTTATATGAACAAAAGATTTATTCATAGTTATTCAGTATAAGTAATCAGATAATCTGTAATGACTGACTCCTAATATTTCACCTTTTCATTTTTTCCAAATAAGCACCCATATCTCCATCATAAAACATTATTCATGTCATGATTGTATTTAGAGAAAATTATTTCAAGTATGAGAGAATACAAATTATGGATTCCAGTACCAATCATGACCCAAACTTATAAAGAGTGTATATATTTAGAGATGTGATAGAACCTTAATTTTAGCCCTCAAGCACAGTAAGATATTTAATGGGCCATTATTTTCACAGTTCATCAACTTGAGTAGCTTTGATTCATTTACTTTATGGATAACATTTTTTTCACCCTATAAAAATCCTTTATCTCTCCCCTCTTCTTTAAGCAAGAGCTGTTGGGCACTGAATTTTAACAACTACAAAAATAATCTTGTTCACTGATGGTATAAGCGTTCATTTTCAAGTCCTTTTTAGCTTCAGGAAAACTTTTCTAACATTCTTCAGGCTAACATATTATTATTGCTTTGACTTTCATTCATCAAGTAAGTCCATTAATTATTGGCAACCAGACTTCACTTCCTTGCAATGTTTTTTGCACCTGGTTTGCAGACAGGATGCAGTAACTGAAGCCAACAGAGCACACGCAGACCTCACTATAAGTCAGTATAGTGTCTACTCTCTTCTAATTTTATGTGTCTGTGGAAAACTGACATTTGGATTTAGACTAGCTGAGATTACTGTTCACTGTTTCTCTGTTCAACACCACTGTTGTTCTGCAGAAAAGTGGAACAAGAAAGTGGATTGTCAAGGGCTTGATAAAATCATTTGGTTGTAGTCCTATTCAAACAACTACAAATTTATATGTCGAAACAGAAATCACCTAGATTACTTCCTTCCAATAATTGGGAACCCTGACATTGACTTGACCTATTAATAACATGATCTCTTTCCAGAAGTAATTTTACAGTAAAGGCTGAGGGTTCCTCTGAAGAAATAAACAAAAACATGCCTTAAAATTCTGCATTTTTATTACTATCTGTGCATTAGCTCTAGAGTTGAAACTTCTACTTAAATCTTAAAATTCCTTCTCTGTGGCATGAGCTACATGTGTCCTAAGTGCCATAAATATTTGGGGAAAGAATAATATCTTGTTTTTCTTCTAAAATCAGACACTCTTTATCCCATTTCTTTCACATTAATGTGTTTTGCTCTTTTTCAGGGGAGGCTTCTGACCAGGAATGAATCACAGGAGCCCTCTCTGAGTCTCAGTCCCCTCAAATCTCTCCAGTCAACTCTCTAGGTGAAAGTTGACAGTGTTCTTTTGAACTATCTCAAGGCAGCGTTGTAGGTGTAAGGAGAAATCCCTCAGCAAGGGCATGGGCAGGTTACATTTCCCACTTTGACTGGGGGTAAGCCTGGTAAAGATCATGTCTTTAGTGGGAGAAAGAACACAGTATATTTTGTCAACAACGTCTCATGTGTTGAGTTAAAGTTGATAATTATTCTCCTTTCAGGTTACTTTAAAACAATTCTTACTCTGACTTACGTATTACAGATTAAAATGTAAAAGCATCCCTTTGGAATTCACGAGCATTAATTTAGAGTGGTCTAGGATCAGAAAAACCACCCAAGACTGTATTCAGGGTCACTGTGTGATGCCCTGGAACCATCCAGGGTCTTTCTACAATAATAACCACACCCAATTTGCCCCAATTTATTTTACTTTTCATAATGTCATTTAAAAAAAGAATGAAATGAAGAGATTAAGAGTGATAGATTTTGTGGATGAGAGAGGAGAGATATGGTAGAGGCATGCTTAAAACCAAAGAAAGTTGCAAATTTAAATTTCTCTTGTACATATGGTCATTTTGTCTTACAGAGATTGACTCAGAAAAATTTGGGGACTCTAAGTTATTTTTGCCTAAAGTAAGAACAGATACAGAAGTATAAATGTTGCTTGGTATAGAATAAAATTAAATCTATAACATTCCCTCTAAGATTGATTTCATAATTGAAGAAATAATTGAAATTTTTCTTCCTGAGAATAAACTTTGATAGGAATGTCAAAAGATATTTGCTAACTCTCTTTTAATCTGAGATCTTGTGGTGATTATTCCCAGACTGTATTGTGATTTCCTGCATAAAACTATAGCATTAAGCATCACAGCCTCACATTAACTATAGGCCCAGGACAATAAAATGTCAATAGCAGGAAAAATATGTTTTATGTTTGATTAATTTTATACAGCACTAGAAAATATTAGCAATTGACACTTTAACTTGCATTACCTTAGTTTCTTTAATATTTATTGAAAAATTGCTAATCTGAATGAAGATTGCTAATTTCTGTATTATTTAGAAATAGAAATGCTTTTTTTAAAAAATAGTGATGACCTTCAAATGCTAATTCCTGTATTTGTGATTTTAAATACCTGTTTTAGCAATGTTTAACACCACTTTACATTTTAAACATAAATTATATTGAAATATGAAATTAAAGTGTTGTATTTGAAATATATAGAGATATAAATACAGTAGCTATGAATAATTCTAATTTCTTTAGAAGTATGATGTAGGGCTTGTATTTGTTTAATATCACTCAGATCAGGAAACTGCTCATGGAAAATATAGTACATATGCATTAGGTATGTACTGCCACATGACAAATTACTCCAAAACATGACTGCTTAGAATTGCTGGCTGTTTCTATGGCCCAGAAAGTCATGGATGGCTTTGCTGAATGGCTCTGAGACAGGTTGTCTCCTTAGATGGATTTCCGTAAGAATGTAATTGTCTAATGACTTGGGATCTGCTCCCAGGATGGTCCAATGTCACTCCTGTCTTCAGGAGGCCTCATTTCTTCCTAGTCAGTAAGTTTCAAGTCCTATGTAATATAGATTACTCCATACAGCTTCTTGATTGCCTTTACAACATGGCAGCTGACTCTTCCAAATTCAAGTGAATCAAGAAAGTGAAGCAAACTACATTGCCTTTGATCATCTAGTGTCAGCCATCAGATCCCATTTTTTTCCCCGATTTTCCATGGGTTACAAAGTTCCTTCTGTTCAGTACCCAAGAGGGCTTTCTCAGAATGTGACTACCAGGAGTCAGAGATCACTGAGATGAGATACTCTAATCTAGTCCAAGATCAAATTAAAAACAGAAAAAATCTCTGTAGCTATGAAGGCCAGACTACAAACTTATGGAAAGTAAGAATTTTAGACCGTCACTACTTAGCACACATCTTTTTATTGGGATACTACTGGAAATACTCAGGGGTTTCCATCACAAACTACTTATACTTTCAAAGGAAGCCCAAGTAAAAGTAATTTCATTCATTTATTTTCATTTGGTTGGTCTAAAATCTGTCAGTAATAGACACTTCATCAAGATTGATGATTCAATATTCCACTCCTACTAAACACTAAGAAGACTTGGACAAGATGGATCTCAGGAAATTTGCAAACCAATTAAGTTGAAATAATACAAATAATAAATTTCTACTGTTCAAATTCTAAACTGACAACTACTGGTTGCTTCCAACTTGTGAATATGCAACTAAATAAGATGATTTGTAATTCATTATCTGAGTGTGTAGCTATAAAAACAAAATCTCTGTTACAAATGCCATTTATGTACCTAATACATAATAGAAACCATAGCATGTATAAAGAATATTGGTTTTTACATTTGATCACAGTCCTGTTAAATTATTGGCTCACTCACTGTAGCTCTCTTTCAACAAGAAATTGTCAAAAGAAATATTATGAAGCCTGAGTTGGTTTTGTTTCTTGGTAAGATAACTCCAGGATGACAATATATTTCAACAGAACTAAGTAATATCCCATCCAGGAAACAAGAATGAGAAACATGTGAATGGTGAGATTAAAAAGTTTTACTATTCTAAGGTCTGCCCTTAGCAACAACTCACTAGAGAATACACAGCCTTAAATTACAGACAGATTTCTATAATGAATCTAAACACAAAAGATTATCATTGAACCAAATAGAATAAAAAAACACTTAGAATGAGTTGAAGAAGGATGTAACCACAGCATGGATAAGCTAAGGGTATGAAAAGTAACTAATTTATCACACAGATTCATTGGAGAGAAATCCAAAAAAAGAAAATGAAGACTAAAAGAGAAGCAGCAGAAAATAAACTGTATTAGAATTTTTACCCCTTGCAACAGGATACTGAGAAATATATGATAAAACATCAAGTTTGTCCTGTGCTCTAATACACATGTGCTCTAACACACACACACACACACACACACACACACAGAGAGAGAGAGAGAGAGAGAGAGAGAGAGAAAGAGAGAGAGAGAGAGAGAAAGAAAGAGAGAGACATGCACCATAGATGAGGCAGAACAGAGCTGGCCCAGGAATAGAACATATGAAGTAGAGCTAGAGGTGAATCCAGACTTGTGTTAAGGAGTGATAAGCCTCATCCAGAAAGACATCTTACAGGTAGGGGTCAGGGTAGGAGGAAGTTAATAGGCAATGAGTATGACGTAAAACTAGCAAGTACCTAACAACATTGGGTGTCAGAAGTGGAGCAAAAGTGATGAGAGAACAGATCCCAGGATATTCCTAAAGATTATACCATTCTGGTTTGCCTTCTCCCAGATATTAATGATAGGGGTCTAACATCACATTCATTTCAGTGGCACTGATTATCTCATTATGAGATCATTCATTAATTAAGAAAATGTGAATTTAGCATTGAAACACCACCAGTGATAAACTATGAGACTCATAATGTCAGACTGGCCTTGTTAAAATTATGAAGCTCCAAATAGATATTGATATTAGTGTATATAGTATATTACCAGATTTTCTGTGGGTACTAATTAATCTATCCTCTTACTTCCCAATTACTTAAAAATTATGAGAAAGAGTAATTTGATGCCTCCTTTGGGAATTTGTAGTAGGAGGTTAAATAAATGTGAGCAAGGAGTGAACCATACAGCAATCGAGGAGGCAGCTCAAAATATAGAGACAGAATAAATTGAACAATCAAGTAGTTCTAAAAATCTGTGGTTCTATTGACCATATTAGAGGAGCAGTTTACATAAACAAGGCAGTTTTTTATCTTTTGAAGTACTTCCATATATTTTCCATAATCCATTTTATATCCTGGACTAAGTTGGGTGTATATATAATTATATCTGTTTCTTTAGCTGTAGGAATAGACTCACAGAGAATATGACTTGCCTACATGGCAGAAAGGCAGCTCATAGATGGCCCGGAGCTTGGTCCAGACATTCTCTCCTAGACTGATGCTCTTAAAATGTGAATTCAGTCACTCAGAGTCTTGTTGAACTGCAGGTGTTGATGTAGTTAGTGTGGGGTTGTCCTAAGATTTGTCTAACAAGGTCTCAGGTACTGCTGAGCTACAGTCCTAAACCAGAGCACATCCACTCAGTAAACTCAATGGCTTCACATCAGTTGTGGTTTTTACAGAAAGATTCCAGAGCTCTAGTTCTAGGAATTCAGTAATTCTAAAATAAGGCCTAGCATCCATAATTTCCAGGAATGATTTCCCCGGAATAACCAACATTGAGAACTTTTGTACATTATGAATTTGGTCACCTGTAATGTATACCATAAAAAATTTAAAGTGACAGTTTTTTATGTATACTGACACTAATGCAGTCCTAACTTACAAGAGAACTGTTTATAGAATATTGAAATTGACTTTTGCAAATTTCTGTTCCTCATCTTTTTATCTTGAGACTTTTCTTTCCCTAGTTCCTAGTGTTCAAAATATCATAACACTCCATAATGTCACAAGATGTCAGTTACACCCATTTTTGTTTAAAATAACATCACTTACAAATTTCAATCCATACTTTCTTTGATCTTTTAAAATGTCTATGCTTCTTGGAGTATTTATTGTCAGGTGCAGTTTTCATTAAAAGACACATTTTAGAGGTCTATACAGAGATAAGGAGGAAGTGTCCAAGATATAAAAATTATTTCAAGAGTTAGATTTTGGAAAGAGGGAAAAAATCCAACATCAGAATGACAATTAAAGAAATGATAAGCTTACTGCCAGAATTCAGCTTCCCAATGAGCACACCACAAGACTGAGATAACAGCAAACATTGATAGGAGGTGTTAGAGATGATATGCCATGATGATCTCCCAGGGGTCTCTGGGAATTCGATAATCCAGCAAGTTATCTACAACATTGTTCACTTCCTGATCTGAGGACAGGTTAAGAGTGGTCTAAGGATGCCAAGATCTTTCTTTTCTTTATAAAAATGATCTTGACTTTCACGTTGTTGAACTAGATGTCAGATTATCTTCACTGTAACCCATGGTTACTTCTCCAGATAAAAACGAAGGTGATAGCTACAGAGTGTAAGGTTCTGAGAGAACAACCCAAAGACTTGTGAGTTCTTCTCCCTCTGATAGTCCCGCCCCAGTCTCAGTTTTATCAGGTTCTTGCCTCTAGTATTAATGGGATAATGTCCCTGGAACAGAGATGTTTTCTCGGTTTACAGTGTTCTTAATGTCACAGTAACATTTTCACAACATACTTTCAACAGGAAGCAATACTTCACAGTTCTTTTATTAAATAACTAAGTCTAATTACTTTTATGTAGTTAAAGCCTCACAATTCATTGCCTATTAAACTCTGCTACCTTCACTCTCTGCTCCTAAATGGTGTCTGCAAAGTCCCTGACTTTTGTCAGGTAAAACCTAGCTGAATAAGGTTATGACATGATCAAATGGGACATAGAAATCTAAGGTTGAAACTGTTAGTAGTTCATGTAGTTCCCAAAGGATATTATTGAATTTCCTTTGAAATTTTAATGTATGTAATTATGTCCCCACACGCATACTGTAGTACCTCACAATGCTTCAGCACCAATTTGGGAACAATGGCTCCTGTTCCCAAAGTTGAAGACCAAGACCCAAACTTTTAGTCCTAGTTGCTGAACCATTTTTCACTCTGGGAAACCTCACAATTATTCTAAAATTTGATTTCTTCATTTTTAAAATAGAAATATTTTAGCTTTTAAAGAAGAAACACACTACTTGGTAAAAATGGAAAACACTGAACTAATGAAAAACATAGAATGTCTATTTTAAACGTGTTGGTCTAGTATAGTGCATTTCAAAAATTTGTCTTTTGGATTATAAAGTAAAACATCACTAAGTGGAAAAATATGTGAGATGAAACTAGAGATACTATAGTGAAAAAGGAAGGCAGATCATTTTTGTTAGGCTGCTCTTTGTCTTCTTTCTTCTATACTATATTTTCCCAGAGGGGTGGCCTCCTACTATGTTTCCCTGAATGTCTTCCCCAAGGCTCACTCTGTAGGTTACTGCAGGAATAAATTCCAAGGTCTTTTGACCACTTTATCTTCTAGATACGTCTTCAGTGGTCATGGTTTCATGAAAACGTGAAATATCCCTCCTACAAGGTTTCCAGTTTCCACATCTATTACATGGCCTCAGCTTCTCTCTTTCCCCTGCAGCTCTTTGGGTAATGGTGACCATGGATTGCTTATCTTGGGCCCTCCTCAGTTTCCCCAAGTAGCTCTTTAAAACTCTTCTAACCCTGCAGATAATTTTCTAAATTTTTACATCGAATTTCAGCTATTGGTTTTATTTTATGACTGAACTCTTACTGATACTAAGGTGTCAGTTAACTACAGCTCTGAATGTAGGCCCAAAGTTTCCTGATGCAGGCTTCCTTAGGACCATTTGAAAAAGCACAGTGGCATATTCTTGACCGTGTCCCTTAACAGTTCTGTGATATTGCGCAGGACACAGAATGTCTCTGAGCCTCACTTTCCTCATTCTGTCAGAGTCAGGCTCAGCTGCATTTTCATGATAAATGAAAAACATTTTGTTAAATTTCAAATTTCACACTCATCCTTTATTTCTACCCCAAACTTCTGTGTTTGGATAAAGTAGACGTTAGATAACTACATATGCAAGTTTCCCAGAGATGTAAAATATATTCTTCATCTTCCCCTCCATACTTCATAACCTCCATCTAATTTAAAAACAAAAAATTCTGAACTGTTCTTTTCAACAGTGTTTAAATAAGGCTTAACAGACAAGTTGTCACAGATCTTGGTATAGCTAATGATTCATGTTGTTTTGGAAGAGATCTCAATGTTTATTCTAAACAAACCAACCACATTTCTCCTTGTATTATAGTTTCAATACTTCTGCAGTGGTTGCAGGCAGTCTTAGTCCAAACTGTAGGTTTGTGCACCCATAGATAATTTTCTTTGGTTGCAAGGAGGATGCATACATATGACAGAAGATGAAATTAAACAATTAAGTCTTGAAAACTGCTGCTCCAAATAGAAAAATTGAAATATATAAGTTTGTAAACAATTGTGGCCTAGTGTGTGTAGTTTAGGTTCTGTGTTTTCTCAGTTAAAAAATTTTAGCTTTTGCTTTCTGAGTTGCTGTAAAATCAACATTGTCCGGGGGAAAGAAAACATTTGGGTCAATATCACTACTACACATAAACTGAATCATGGTACAGGTATTGATTAACATAGTATTGCAATTTGTTCCATTGGGATTGCCTCTTATGAGCTGTATCCACTGACTGTTGTACACTTAGGGGGAGTAGGACTGAATCACTTTTACCTTGCATACCCTGTGTCAGCACAGTGTCTGGCAAATGAGAGGTTTTCAGAACGCACTAGGTAAATTAATGCATAAGTAAAAGGTTGGATCCAGACCAACTGATCCCCACCTTACTGTCCAGTAAACGTACGTGGTAAAACTTTCATTGCTTAAAATAAATAGGTTAAGGATCCTTTATAGCCAGCTACAGTTACATCAATCAAAAGCAAAACTTTCAACCCATGAGATAAGGAAAAAATTGGTATTTAATGACAACTTCACATCAAACATTTAAACGTCAGCCAGTCTTCATGCCCAAGAAAATGTTTAGTAATTGAACCTACAGTAAAGTAGGACAGACACAGACAATACCAAAAAACTAGACCAAAGGTAAAGCAGACAGGGAACGATTCATGATTATGATAGCTAGACTCACAGAACTCAGTAGCCCCATATCCACTGGTATACCTGCTTATTTTGCTCAATGGTTAATTGAAGACTAAATGGGTGTTGAAACTGTAGAGCTAATTAATAATAGAGAAAGTCTCCTTCCATGTTCTCCTTCTGATTTTCCTAAAATACTGCCTGCCTCTCTCCACAGGCAGTATTTTAGGAAAATCATGAAAATTCTGTTTGATGACTCTTGTTGCGCCTATTTTGGCTTAAAACAGCCTTCTTTCTCCAATGCTATGATTGCACGCCTGACTCTGACTTTTGTTGTTCTGGCCTTGCTCTCCCACAGACTGAGACTGTTTTTCAGAACTGGCCTTCCCTAGTCATCTCAAATCTCAAATGGATAGTATGCACCACCTTGTGTAAATTGTGATGAACATGGAATACAAAGGGAAGAAAAACAACATATTCCATCTTTTGAACACAATGATTATCTAGTTTGGTGGCTAATGCCGAGACACTGAGCATATATTCTAATCTACATTTCCTCATATTTCATGAATAGTAGAAAGTAGCACTCTTTAGCTCATAACTCTTTGATTAAAAGACAGTAACATAAATTTGTAATAAATGCCAAATTGATGGCATGTTTGCAAATGGATATGGTATAAATGGAGACATTTTTAATCATTTAAAGTTAAGCATCCTAGGCAGGTAGCACAGATAAAAGTAGGCTCCTGAGAAGAGAGCACATTTGGGGAAAATATGGATAAACACTAGCTGAGGAATAAGAGGTCTGGAAGAAGTCTCTCCTTTTACACTTTGATTGCCCAGCCTTGTCAAATCCTAACATGCTCTTTTTTCTTCCTAACATTTTTCTTTAAGACATAATGTGTTAAAATTACGGAGCTAGTTCCCATGATCTTGACTGCATTCCCTTTCATCATTCCCCAGAAATCATCTTTATCGTAATTCAGTATTGATTTTGCCCTGCTTTTTTTTATGTTATTAAAAGTTAAAAAATATCTGTAAGTAACTTATGGAACCAAAAATTATAGTCATATAGTTTGTATTCATGTTCTAAACTTCAGGCAAATATATTCATGTATTTTTCAGCAACTTACTTTTCTTTGTTTTTTTTTTCTTTTTGATGGGGAGGATACCAGGATTTGAACTCAGGACCTTGTGATTGCCACCCGGACACTGTGCTGTTGAGCTATATGCCCAGCAGCAACTCACTTTTCTGGCCTGTTATGTCTTTTTAAAATATCAGTGTTGATAGATATTTATTTTATTTCTTTGAACTACTGTGGAACATTCCACAGTATGACTCAACCTCAATTAACTTACCCATTCTTGGACAAATAAACAGGTCAATTCTAGTTATTTATTACCACAAATGTAACAAATATTCATTGACATATCTATGTATGCATCTATGCAAGCGTTTCCTAAAAGCATATATTTGGACGTGAAATTTGCAGAAGATACTCAATATCATTATATATTATCAAAATCTTTCCAAATAGCTTCACCTAGTCTCACTTTCATTAGTAATAATATATGAAGATTCCTTCCATATCCTAGTAACATTTGATAATGCATGTATTTTCAACTTTTTACAATGTAATGGTTGTAAGATGGTATGTATCCTTTGTTCTTATTTATACTCCCTGATTATTTGCAAACTAATATAACTCTCTGTAAGTTTAGTGCTTGGTCATTGCCTGTGAGTTGAATATTATATCCTTCACATGTTATTTCACTTATGATTTTTATGTGGCATGTATTTCTTGTTACATATTCTTTGCATTTTCTAGATAATAATATCTTGATAATTAATATTGATTTCAAATGATTACTGTTTATCTTTTAACTTTTTATGAGGCCTAGAACTTTTTTACTTTGATGTAGTCAAATGTGCCAATATTTTACTTCATAGATTGAGACTTTTATTTGCTTTCTAAGAAACCCTACATACTCTTGCTTCTAAAAACTACCTGTATCTTTTCTCTTACTGTATGTAAGCGTCTGGTTGCTTTTTTTTCACATGAACAATCAATTTTCAAAGAATTATTATTGTTATCACTTTAATTTCTGTCTCTAATCTAGTTCTTAACAAGTAGTCTTTCCAGACAGTTGCAGCATGTGATAAAGGAAATGTTCTCTTTTTATCTATTATTTGTTCATAATAACTATAAAAAATTTAGTATATTTGTGCATGTGTGTTAGAGAGACAGAGACAGAGAGACAGAGACAGACAGAGAGACAGAGACAGTGACAGATAGAGAAACAGAGACAGACAGACATAGAGAGAATCCAGAGGCACTGAACTGTTGAAATTTTTGCTGTTAAAGAATTTCTATTTTGTATGAAATAACCTTAAACTAGAAATCAAAGGGTTAAGAAAGGACTATTAAGAATCTATGGCCCTTATGTGTTCAGAGGCTACAGAGGCCATCCTCAGTAAGACACCCTGAAACCTTGGACCACTGCTACATAACTGGAGTCTTTACCTTTGGGCATGGATAAATCTCATTCTTATAATGAGCCTCTGAATTGTGCCTTAAGACCTGAACTTTCAGCCTGAACTTGTCTTTGGCCCAGAAACAGCTCAGCATTGTCTAGAAATCCTGTGACAGCAAATCTGGG
The DNA here is from genome assembly GCA_004027295.1 of Dolichotis patagonum. Taxonomy (NCBI): domain Eukaryota; kingdom Metazoa; phylum Chordata; class Mammalia; order Rodentia; family Caviidae; genus Dolichotis; species Dolichotis patagonum. Next base: position 15,877 of record PVJX010020710.1, read on the forward strand.
AGGAACGTTTTGAGGTTTTTTTATTGTGGCTCCACCTGCAGAGTGACATGTCTGTTATCATTCCATTGACCACAGGATGGCAATCCACTGTACTTTTCCTCTCAGGGGAGGCCACCATGAACCTAAGGATTGGCTTCTTCTGGAACATACTGGATTATCTTTGAGGGAGAGAGAAATGACTAGAACAGACTGCTCACTAAGCCACCTCCAGCAAACACCTCTAAGGAAGTCAATGGACTCAGCACATATGAATGACATTAAATTGTCTCAGATAATAGAGGTGCTGCCAACGCATGCTGAGGAGGGCTTGAAAATTTTCTCTTCAAGAAAATTCAGAGCACAGATTGTAAAAATACACATATGAAAGTAGTAACTCCTGATTTTAGTTTTTTTCACTTTAACACTCTTATAATTTTAAAAGAATTTAATAGATTTTTATTTTCAGGACCTGGAAAAACAAAAGTTCTCTTAATCTGAGAGAAAATGCTTCAAGTGTTTGCCTGAAGCCATTCTTTTTATTGGGAGAGTTACAGCCCCTTGAGAAGAAGGGGTTTATAATGGAAAAAATGAGACAGCAGGAACCATAATGGAACCCAGAGAATAAATTATAAAAACCCTGTTAATGTTTGACATTTTATGTTGCTAAAGAAAAGTCCCTGCCTTTTATCTAAAATAAGACAGTTGTTTAGGATATCTATGAAGACCAGGCTAACCCTAACCCACAGTGGTTTATTCATTTTGAATATTTCTCATGCAAAAAACCAACCAGTTTATGAGATAGACAAACATATTTAACATGGTGCTTTTCCTTACTTTACCTTTATTAACCTTTGGGGAAAACTGTCTCTTAATGTATGTTATGCTTCTTGTAATTTCAATCTTCCTCATAAATGCAACAGAAGCCCTTTCAGCAAAACCTTCAGTGAAGACAGCAATACTTTTTCAGCTGAACTCAGCAGCATGGAGTGGAAACAGTTACCAGAGTACAGGTCTTCCCACACTCAACAAGAGGTTTTTCCCTGGGGAATTCCTCCATGAACTGTTGTGTGACTTCTTAGAGCCACCGTACTTTTTAAACTATTAAATGGAAACACACACTCAATTCACATTTCCATAGAATTGGATATCAAGGACACAGCAACACATGCGGCACTGTCTCTGTCCTTAAAGAACTATTCCAGGAACGCAATCCATAATTAAGCACATTATTAAACACTGATATTTGCTTTCCACTAGGCTTCGCTGTTCACGTGCATCATACCCTGTAATCCACACCTCAACCTCAGCGAGGTAAGGACTTTATCTTTACCACTTCTTAAGATGTGAAATTAGATTTTGAGAGCTGGATTGTAAAAAAAATCTTTCATGTTTAAAATGTTTCAAAATGCAAATATGTCAATAGTCTGCAGTATTCCTTCCGCTTGCGCACCCACCCTGTTTCCAGTTTGTTCCCTTATTTGGAAAGTTCCACTCATCACAAAAGACCCTTGGCCCTATCTGATAAACCATATAAAAGTAACTTCCTGTATTAGATTAGGTCTCAGACTTCAGAGTACAAAGTTCCTCTGAGCCTGTTTGGTTTCCTGGATTTGCCTGAGAGCTACTGGTTTCTTCACTGTCAATAAACCTAAAATTGCTGTAACATTTGGTTCCCTGACCAGAAAACTGATCACACTGGCCCCTTGAGCCACTGGCTCAGGCTCAAGCAAGCACCTGCCAGGCACCCTCCTTGGATAGTGGAGTGGAGCATCTCTCACCCAATTGGTGAGGCCTCCTTCCCCAGAAGGGCAGGACCAGTAATGCTTCAATATCCTCCAGACCAGATTTGGCAGAAAAGTGGACCAGTCCCCCACTAGGATTTCTAGAAAACGTAAGGCCCCAGGGCCCCCGTCCAAAGTTAGGCCTGTCCACACAGATGAAAGGGAAAACTGATCGCCTCCCAGGTTCTCACACTAGAAATCTTAGTCAAGGATTTCAGTAAGGGTGCAAGAAGGTTATGACTTCTAAGAGACTGTGTGAGTGAATGTACACATATGTGTGGCTCCATGGCATAAACTGTGGAGTACAAATGGGCCCAAACCTGCATTTCTGGGGTGATGTCATACAGCATAACAAAGACTCACCTCCCATAAGAGGAGGTTGATCAAGCCCAGCATTATACCTTAGCCAAGATGTATCTAAATCAGCATAGGAGAGACTGGACCTCCTGAAATTCAGTCCCCAGGAAACCAAGGTCAAAGTGTCAGTCAGGGATCAACCAAGGACTTTTATAGTGGACAAGGGAGCAGAACAATAAATTTTGACAGTCTCAAAAGTGCCCTTCACAAAGACAGAAACTACTATCGCAGAAGTAAGAAGGATTGAGACAGCTTACCTACTCTGTCAGTCATAAACATGCTGATTGGTGCCAAGGTGAAGTAGTTCATGAGCTCTTGTTTCTACATAAGCTCCTGTATCTATTTGGATACTGTTCAGACTCTAAACCTGACCACCCTTCTGTCAGCTGAAGAAGATCCTCAGTATCATGACTGCAAAGATGTCATAGATGATCTGTTCTCAAGCTGAATAGATCTCAGAAACAGAACCTAAGCCAGATGTTACTTTATTCACAGATGGCAGCAACTCCGTTGAGAACAGGGCATGTCTGACTGGATATGCATCACCACAAGGGAGCAAATCATAAACACTTTTGAGGACTAGCCCTTTGAGGACTTAGAGGTAGATTTCACAGAGATTGGACTATGCCATGGATATAAGTACCTCCTTGTTCTTGTCTTCAACTACTTGGATTAGGTAAAAATTGTATCTATGCAAATGGAAAAACTTGAAAAGTGGCTGAGGTTCTGCTGTGGGAGGTCATTCCTCAATATGCACAGCACCTCATCATTGGAACTGACAATTGATCAGCCACTGTGGCAGAGATTACTCAGACTTTTATAGACCTCAAGATCGAATGGAATTTTCATAGGACTTATAGGTCACAAAGTTCAGGGAAAAAGGGAGAGCATGAATCTCACCCTAATGACCACTCTAGCTAAGCTTGTTAGGACACCCATCTGTCCTGAATTGGTAATCTGTCCCTAGCCCTGTTGTGTATCTGATGTACACCAGGACCCTCAGGATACATCCCTTATGAGTTACTGTTTGTTGTACTCAGGTTTTGAAAGGGAAACAATTTTATATAAGACACATAATTTATAAGATTATTTTATAATAGCCATCCCCAAAGTCAAATACAAGAGTTCAGGATCTGTCCACGTGCTAGGGACCCAAAGAATCCAGCTGAGGGCCTGGGTCCCATGAGAACATCCTACGTGAGTCTAGTTGTAGACCTAATTCATGACAGTATTTCCCCTGAGTCATGCAAGTCTGTTTCATGGATCTGCTCTGGAAAGGCCCAAAGGTCCATGGTGGTAGCTAGAAAGTCTGCACCAGAGAGGCGGATAAGCTGTGCCAGCAGGCTGAGGAATCTGCACTGGAGCCAGAAAGCAATGCTCGAGGTAAGGACCAGAACTCCCCTGAAGAGAACAGCAGTCATCCTCAGCAATAGTGAAGACCTGCACCTCTCCAATGATGAGTATGGCTGAGTTCATATCAGGAAAACCAGCATGACAAGCTTCTCCTGTAACGATACACCATCTTTTCCTCCAGTTTTCCTTTATGCAGTTGACAAAATCCTTAGTTGAGTCTTCCACAACCAGATCATCTGGGTGTTCCAAGTTGACCGTTAGCTAATCCACCACAAGAAATGTCCATAAGTATCATGTCTTACCTAAGTTAGTGTTACTCTGAGTTTTACTCAAACGATAATGTTAGTGATAAAAGTTTTATCACTCACAAAGTGATTTCTCAGACTATTTCTTTTATAACATAGATGCTTCTCGATCATGTAAGCATCTTTTTAAATGTAAGTGGGTAATTTTTTAAAAGACAGAACTTGGTCCATGATCACATTCCAAATCCTGATGTTGCTGTGTTTATAAACTGTGTGAGGACATACTCATAGTCCTACACACATCAAATCATCTTTTTGCAGTCATTTGTCAGTTAGGTTTTAGACAGTTTAAAGATGAGCGCAATTGTATCACTTTAGATACTTGTTTACATCAGGGAAGGTGTTCAACCAAAAATTTTAAGTGTTGTTGTTCAGGATTTTTTTGTAATGAGAAGCCTTAGTAGTCTTTAATAGAAGCACTTTAATAACATTTGCATTATTATGTTAACTGTGTGGATTAGGAGAAATATATGTCTTTTTCTTCTCTCTCTTCAATTATTGCTTACCTCAGAGAGAAATGTTACAAATCTTATGTCCTTCTTCCATTTATCGGTGTATTTAAATAGATATTAATATGATAGCATCAATTAAAATTATAAAATATATTAAGTAGTTATTATGTGCCCCATATTCTACTAATATGTATTTTAACTTATTTTTTGTATAACAATCCTATGAGGTGCACCCTGTTGACATTCTCATTTTACAGATAAACAAAGTCATGTATTGCTTAAACAATGGTGATATATTCTGAGAAATGTATCACTAGGCAATTTGGTCTTTGTATAAACATCGTGAAGTCTCCTTATACAAACTTAGATGGGAGATATATATCTTGGTTACTTTTCTCTTCTTGCTGGGACAAAATACCCAACATTCAAAATGAAGGAAGGAAAGGTTAATTTAGCTCACTGTTTGTGGAAGTTTCAGTCCACAATCAGCTGGCTCCAAGGCAAGGTGGCATGTCACAAAGGCAACACTTCAAGGTAGTAGCCATCAAAAATCAACCAGAGCAAAAGGGAGACAACAAGCCTCTTTCCCTCTCTTATATTGTATGCAGGCCTTCCTACTCCCCCATCCCACCCCTGAGGCAGAAGTAGCACTCACAAAATCTCTGTGCCCTCCTCTTGCACGGGATGAGGATGTTTACAAAGTAAGGATCCTGGCTTCCTACTGAGTCTCTTAGTTAAATTTCTAAACTTCTCAAATTGACACAATGTATCAACCATCACAATATACTACACACCTATCCTTCATGGCATATTTCCTAGGCTACAAAACTATACAATGCATTATTATACTAAATACTGTAGACTGTAGGATACTATAATATAATGATGAGCATTTGTGTATCTAAACATATCTAGACATAGAAAAGACACACTAAAAGTAGTAGGTGATCAGAATTTTTAGTTACAAAATAAACTTACCACATACACTGTCAACTATGTTGCCCCTAATTGAGTGAAATGCTGTAATGTAGGACATGACGTAAGCTGAGGTGTTGAAAGATTAGATAATTTGCACAAATTCTCTCAACTAATAAATGAAGGAAAGGGAACTCATGCATAGGCAGCTACCGTTCTTAAACTGTATTTTTAACTATAACCATCTCCTACAGCTGGGTAAAAAATGTTAATATAATAATTACTTACAATGTAATACATGCTGTATAATATGATAATTAGAGCATAGTAGAATGATCTAGATGTTTTTGTTGGGAAAATTTTAAACATATAAAAAGAATGGGGAAAATAGTAACATGACGCCTTGTGTATCTAATGCTCAAACTTTAAGAAATCTCAATCAATGGCTCATCGTGCTCGAAGCATAACTTTTTTCATTCTTCCAAACCTGGATCATTTTAAAGGAAATTTTTAGACATTTTGTCATTCTGCACATGTAAATTTTGGTATGTGTCCATAAATGAGAAGGTCTTTTGAAAAATGACACCTTATCCCATTAGCAATAATCCCTTAATATTGGCAAATATTTAATAAAAGTTCAAAATTCTCTGATATTTATCATGACTTTGCACAAATTGTTTAACGCAGCATATCAAAAGGTCCATATAGCCTAACTGATGGATACAGTTCTTAAGTATCTTTAATTTACAATTTCCTCCTTCTTGATAGTACTAATTTCACTACATTTGTTCAGTGAACCAGCTTCTTAAACCTATAGTATCTCCTAATGGGGATATTGTTGATGTGTTCCTGTGGTGTTATTTCATATTGTTCTGTGTTTGTCTTATTTCCTATAAATTGACATTGGTCTAAATTCTTCATTCCCTTTTTTTTTATTTTACCAAGAACACTTCTCAGGCCAGAAAAGGTGATGCACACCAGCATTCCGGAAGGCTGAGGCAGGAGGGCTGCAAGTTTCATCCCAATTTGGTCATTTTAACAACTTAGTGAGACTATCTTAAAATTTAAAAAATTTTAAATGAGACTGGGGATGTAGCTCACTGTGAAAGCCTTTTATTCAGCTGTCAGTACTAAAAAAAATACAGAATAGGTCTCAGATGTTCTGTGCATTTCTACCAGAGGCACTTACTTCCTTCTGGTCTAAGCACCCTTAGTGATCCTTCCCTATACAATATTGTAATTTTAGAATGCTTTCTTCATTTAATGCTTGAAACATTTTGGAAAAAAAAATTTTCCTCAATAACTGTGGATTGATTACCCTGTGGCAGTTTGTAAGAATAAACTTTGTATGAAAGACAGAATAAAAGTTTTATTCCTTCACTTTATTCACCAGTTTTCTGAATAGAGTAGTCCTCTGTTATCCATGGAAGATACAGTAGAAGGCCCCTGAAGGTGCATGGACCTACAAAAAGCACTAAGTCTAATATTCATATTTCATTGAGATGGTGTTTTGGGGCCATTGTTAAATAAAATAAGGGTTTAGTATTTTAACACAAATAAGACATACTGAAGCCTTTAATCTTATCACTAAAGAGCTCGTAGAAATAGGTAAAAACAATCTTATTAATCTAACGGAAACAAAAACAAGACCTATAATAGTTGAGCACAAAGAAAAAATTCTGCAGAATTCCACTGAGTGATTTCCCAAAGACAAATTGAACAGAAGACCACAGCTACCCTGTTAACAAGAATATAAATTGGTATAGCAATTATGAAACACAGAATGGAAGTTCCACATATCATTTAAAAGATAAGACTATCATATGACCAAGCATTCTCACTTTGATGTATATCTGAAAGAAACAATATAAAAATATTAAAGACATACGTGAACTTCTGTGCTTATTATAATATATTCACAGTAGCCAAGATATAGAAACCACCTAAATGTCTGTCAATGGATGAATAGACAAAGACAATGTTACATTTATTCTCTCTATCTAAAGTAAATATAATGGATAAATATATGTAGCATATTACTTATATGTAGCATTATGCAGTGACACAAAATTAGGAAATTCCAACATTTGCAACAACTTGGGTGAATCTGAAGAGCATTATGCAAAGTGAAATAAAATCACCAAAAACAAATATTCACTCAGTGAAATGTGAAACAATTGAACCCCTTCAAAATAGTAGAATGGTACTTGCCCAGTTGGCATGTGGAGAAAGTAAGAGATGTAGATCAAATGGTAAAAATCTTGGAGTTATAATTTGAGTAAGTTCTGGAAATCTTGTGTACCACATAGTGACTGTGTGAGTCTTTTCATTGTGCTATAACAAAATCCCCAGACCAAGTCATTTATTAATAGCAGAATTCATTTTTCATACTTTTGGCAAGCTGGGAAATCCAAGATGAAAGTGTTTCCAGGTCCAGTGGTTAGTGAAGGCTTGTTCTTTTAAAATGGTGCCATGAAAGAATCCTGGTATGGATGAAAGGAAACAGGGAAAAAAAACAGAAGCAATACCAAGTCCTCACACAGAGAAAGAAAGAAAATAAATCCACTTCTTTAGGTTCTTTTGTAAGAGCCATCAACCAATCCATCAAAACACCGACTTAATTACTTCCTAAATACCCACCTATTACATGTTATTCCATACTATTACAATGGCAATTAAGTTCCAACATATAAATTTGGAGAGACACATTTAGATTATATCACTAAGCAATACAGCTTTTAACAATCTACTTTACCTAGCTAACAAATCACAAAATGTGCATTGGATTTGTACTTTTCGTATCCTGCTGTACAGCCTCTCAATGTACCCTCACGTTTTCTAAATTGTCTTATCTGCCAAATAAGATGAAAAGTTTAGGGCAATTGATCTTAAAGTTCTTTTTACCTTGAAAATTCTATGATTCTATGATAGTCCCTGTTTTAATATCTGAAAGTGATGAATAAAAAATTAACTTTAATGGTGATATTTTCTAATATCTACATGCTATAGATTGTAGAAAATTTCCAAACAGTTCAATCAGTATGTCTCATAGGCATTTATTGATATTTTTATATGATACTGGTTTATACTGAGATTGCTTCCCAATAATCTCAGCACTCATAGGTAGATCTTTCACACAGTGATTGGATCAAGGTGGTACTGTACTCATCTGTGGATTAACCCAGAGATGAATTCACAACTAAATATGCTGTTGAGAGAGGGAGCCTGGTTGGAAGAGTCCAGTCACTGGGAAATGACCTGGAAGGGTTTATGTCTCTCCCTGGTTCCTCCCATCACTTTCTGCTTTCCGGCCACCATGACATGAGCCACTTTACTCAGCTATGACCTCTTGGCATGACATTGCTGCCCCGCAGCCGTGGGTTGTAATCATGAGCTAAAATTAACCTTTCCTGAAATTGTAGGTGTGGAATATTGTGTGTCAGTGATGAGAAAATGATTAAGACGGTACTAAACAATTTGGAAATGTAAAGAGACAACTTGTATTCAAATCACAGAAATTCAAATTAATTTAAGATTAATAAATAATGGAAAGGAAGTTTTATAACTGAAATAGTGCAAAAGTGGCCATCTTCAGATATAGTTGCATGCAAGTATTCAAGTGATGTAATCAACTCTTTCCCTCTACCTAAAATATTCCTGCTATCCTCTGAGTTGCCCCATTTTGGGTAATTTTATCCATTGCAATAGCATCTTCTTAAATCTTAGCAAGTCTGATGGATATAACGTCTTAAAAATCAGTACTTCCAGCAGAAGTCCAGAATCAAATAATATTAACCTGAGTTGTATCACCCTACACCCACAAGAATGAAACATTTTGATGGACAATTCTCAGTTGTGTCAAATAGCCATGTGGAAAGAACAACTCCATCTAAATGACATGCACTAAGAGCAGTAGAAAGAGAACACCTCAAATGAAAATCAAGAGAGTTGTTACCAAAAGGAAAGTGCATAGATATTGTACAGGCACACACCACTGATGTCTATCACAGAAATACTATTGAAAAAAAAAATGGGGGACTCTCAGTATTAGTAAGCACAATGACATAGAATGCCTATCGGTTCTCTTTGATACAGTTGTTTAATATTCTTGAGGAAAAACTTGGGTTAAAAGCAGTGTAGAAGAGAAACCAATGGTATTATGACACCATCTATACCAGTTAACCAACAATCACTTCATGGCTACAGCTCTCCTTAAAGGAACAGGATGTGCCCACTGAACCACTGAATCAAAATAACCAATCCAGTACAGAAGAACAACAATTATTAATCAAAAGAAGTGCTTTATCCAGCTTTCCTTAACTCTAAAAAGCATAGGAGTGGTGAATATTAATTTCAAGGAGGAGCAAAATGAGAACACATTGTTGCTTTTAAGAGACTTCTTTTTGTTTAAGAGAGGAGCCTATTGATTTCTCCCCATCATGTGTTTCTCTTGAAATTCTCTCACTTAGAAATGTTTCAATGAGATGTGGAGCAAAAAGTTTTGAGCTCTTCATAGAAAAACCTTCAATTAAAAAAAATTAAAAATTATTAGAGACACCTCAGTGAGTGCCCAGTGTCTTGCAAGGTGTTATGGCACACAATGAAAAGAAGGAGCAAGAGACAAAATGGCAGTGCAATAGGAATGGCCAGTTTTTCACAGGGAATGAAAGGACACAAGGCAGCCAGAAGCTTGATATTTAATGATCACATTCACAATGAGGAATATGGCTGGCTAGGCAGGCAAGGCTTATAAAAGAGGGAACAAAGCATTCTTGCAAAATGGAGAGACCAGCCAGATTCAGGTTGTGGTAAAGGAATAAATTGATTTGTAGACAATTCTGAGAAGGAATTTTCTCTGGAGTCGCACAGGCCTCATTGGAAATGTTATTTCATATCTTAGCTCCCAGAGTCTCACAGCCCACTTCTTTGGGCTCAACTGTGGCCATTGGTAAAGAGCAACGCAAGCCCAACACCCATTAGCTATCATGAAGATGTGTACATGTCGGCCAGATTCGCTAATTAAACTGAAAACCAATTTCAGGATGTCACTTCTGCACAGCCTGCGCTGCTTGCTACTGCACAATCATATTTGAGTTTAGGGAAGAGTGACATGGTCTCCTTTGCAAAAAATATTAAAACCCAGGAATGTAAAGCTATTGAGTTATTGCATACCACAAGAAAAAGAAATTTTCAGTCACACTTACTAGATTAAATTCATTGATTTTTTTTAAAAAAATCAACAACCCTTTGTGATTAGCATTTTATAAAATTAAAATATATTCTACTTTATACACTCAGTATTGTATATCCTTCAAACATACCAAATGTTGACTTCAGAGATGCCTGTAAGCAGAAAAATGTTTCCCTCAAAGATACATATATAACTAAAGAAGCTCTTTAGTTTCAAGCTCTTATATGAAAGTATCTTAGATTTCTACTAAAGGTTCTAGTAGAAATTTAAGTTTCTGTTTCAATTTATTTTTATGTCTTACAGTGTGTCTCAACATAGTGGCTATCTCAATGAACATTTCCTAAAGATTCATTTTCTGTAGAACTTTTCATGAACAACCTTTGTGAATCACATATTTGGCAAACTTTTGGGCCCTTCAGTCTTCATGGTGTTGAGGCATGGAAGTCAGTTTCACCAAAAGCAGCCTTAGAAATGCTTTTATTCGATGAAATTGAAAGAGACATTTAACATTATTAATTCACCTCTTGTAACCTCTTGATTCAGGACCAAGTATTGGTCACCAATTCATCTTCCCCAACTTTTCCTACTGTTATAACTGCCTCACTCTGTGAATATGCTTACATCACAGAGTAATGAAAGAACGTAAACTCTGTGTTAGATTAAAATGGCACTACTTACTTTCACATAGGTCCAGTTCATAAGACATATCACACATATTGTCTACTCTATGTTCAGGAATTTCACACTCAATTTCAAGGTCAGGTGAGTTACAGTGTCCTCATGGAGAAATGGGCTTTGGGATAAGACCTATTGCTGATACGTACATGTTAAATTTATATTCTTTGACAAGAAACTAGAAAAATATTTTGGCTCTTCTGTGTATGTATTTTATAATGTATATGAATAATTATGTATGAAGAATATATATAAATCCATGACAAACATATATATATCTACACATGAAGAATTTTTACTCTTTGCACCTAGAGTTCATACTACTTATATATGAATTTTAGAGGGGGAAATAATGCAGTTATTCCAAATAACTCTAGTGTATGATTCTTAATAATAACAATCATTCATGATAATTTTAAAGGTTAAAATATTGTACTTTCTGTTTTTAAACAGCCTGCTACTCAAGATGAGGAAAATTAGATAATTCCACTGGATAGTTTCTCTAGATATTAGATCTAAATTTAAGCTTTCCTAATCTTCCCCAAGATTTTAGATTTATACCCATTATATTCTTGGTCTTTCATGCCAACAATTATTTTGTAACTCACTCAGCAAGACTTTGCTTAGTTTCTAAAGAAACTGAGGGCCAAAATTCTACCACACATACATTCTTCTCACACTGAAGTCAAAAGAGGCCTGTGCAGGCAACCGAGGAAAGCAGAGGGGTAGGAGTGCTTTCATCTCTCTTCAGAAGTGAATAGCTCCAGGCCACTTGTTACTTAGTTCCTCTTCTCTGAAATTCCTGGATTGTTTTCCACTTAAAGGCCAAGCTACTTCTTCTCTAGCTAACGTCAAATGCAGGAACACTACAGTTGCCAAAAGAAAAAAAATAAATAAAAAAAAAACCAGAGAATCACAAACTAGCCAACACAAAACTCTCAACAGTATCCATTAGCTTGGTGATTCACATGTTACTTATTCTGTTTAAAATACAAAATATTGTGCAATGGAAAACCACAACACATTTAACCTGAAGCTTTGAAATATGTACCAGTGATAGCAATACTTGGAGTCAACACAGGAAATATAAGTTTAGAGCTATGGCAAACTCAGAGAGTTTCTGGAACCACAGATCTGACTTTGATGTTCATAGCTATTTCAATCAGCCAAGTAGCTGTTGTAAAGAAAGCAATCAGGCAATTTAGTGGAGCATTTCACAAGAGGGGTTTCCTTTCTATGAGGAATTCTTGTCAATTTATTAAATGACCTATCTTGTTAGAAGCAAAGTGTTTTAGGGTGTAAGGATTTACCAAAGTGACAAGTATTCTACTTATCTGCCTATCTTTACATCCTTATGTCTTTAAATCTCTTGTTAACTTTCCTCCCAAAACTAAGATGTCTTAACTTTCACTAGGGAATTACCAGTCTTGAGTTACAGTTCCCTCCCTTTGGAAACTTAATTAATCTGTTAAAATGATAATTTGCCTTATAAAAATTATATTATGCTCTGAAAGCATAAAATAATTTTTACAAAAAATCATAACAGTATATATCTAAAAACAACTGGAAAAAATAATAGATAAAATATTTAAAGGAATGTAGATGTGATATTATGATGCTATAATTTCCATTAGGAAAATGCTCTAAAGCCTTTGCCCAACTGTCTACTTCATGTAAGCCATGTATCATGGCCATCCATGCTGCAACTTTCTTCGGAATTAAACTTCAGAATGACTTGTTTACACAAGAAAACTCATCTCAGATGTAGCATCTGTTTCTCATTAAGGCTTAGCTTTCACCTAATTCTCCAAATGGGTTGACTGAGGTTCAAGAATGTGAGGTGACTCGCTCAAGACCATACAGTGAATCCAGGGCAAGCAACTGCTCTCCCTCAGATGGTAGATGGATATCTTGCTGTAAAATTCAGCTGGTGTTGAGAACAACAATACATGGAGATCCACTTAGAAACCATAGTTCATTGAGTGAATCACTTGGTATCTTAGTGGTTTTCATTGCATCAGAAGGAAGCAAAAAGTGGTATGAAATTTGAATATGTTCACCAGGTCTATCCATTAAAGTATATATCCTCACTCCCGAAGCAGGCTTACCTAAAATATTTGAGTATTAGAATCCACAGATAATTTCTTATACTTTGTCTAATGTACTTTAAATGAAGCAAAGGGAAAGGATATAAGTGGAGTGCATTAAATGGAAACAATCAGCAAAAATGTATTTATACATCCATATTTACTAGTTTCCTATGAAATATATATTACTATCTTTCTATGTATGTGACTATAAGTACTACTTTTTGATGGATAATTTGTTTTAATAAATGAAACCTGTCACTCTTGCAAAGAATTCTAAGTAAGGTTTAAGCTTATAATAAATCCCAACAACTATATTCAAGGAAATTGTGATCCTTAGTATGAGAATATATCTACATAGAAAATACTCTCTCCAGGTCATATTTCCTATTCATACATGCTGCTATAGCTTATATCTAGATGTCCCCCCAAAGACTTACGTACTAAAAGATGAGCTTTTGAGGAGTGACAGATGATGGGTATGTGATATTGAATTAGTCCACTAATTGATTGGCTTAGTATAGTTCTGGATATGAATGATGGATTTGCTAAGGAAGGAAGATGCGCCTTGAGTACAGGTAACACAAACCAATAGGCTGATAGTCTGGATGGAATAAGAAGAGAAAGAAGAAGGAAGTCTTGCTGACTCCTGTCTACTACACCATGAACAGTTTTGGTTCCATAATGCCGAAACTCTGCTATGCTGTCCTACCTTGGAACTACTGACTATGGACTAAAACCTCTACAAACTGTGAGTCAAAATAAACCTGTCTTCCTTTGACTGGTGGTGTTTTGCTCCATTATCATAAATAAGTATTGGTTACTGATAAGTAACCAATCATAAATAAGTAACCAATACTTATTCATGATAATGTTTACTTTTTTATCAGTACAATAAGAAATGAACTAATAATAAAGTAATACTGTAGGACCATTATTAAGAAAATGAGGCTTAATTGATTGAACATAATCTGCAATACCTAGTAGGTTACATGAAAACACCTAGTAAGTGACTGTTAGGAGGTGGGTTGCATATACAGCATAGAACCACTCATCAAAGAAATGACTCAGGACTACATGAGATTTCATCATACTACTTGGAATTGTATGCAATTTAAAACTTATGAATTACCAATTGGGAAGTTTCCATTTAATACTTTTGGGCCACTGTTGACCATGAGTAACTGGCACCACGTTGAGGAAATAAATTTAGACAAGGAGGACAGTTGTACTAAGCTGATAAAATAAATGCTCTAATAATTCACCACTGTTGAATTTATATCACTTCCTACCAAGAAGCACATGTATTTTGATATTAGTTAATTTTGCTAATGAACTATCATCTTTAGTGTATGTATACAGAATCACCTCCTGGTATCAAAGAATGTCCAATATATATTTATTTGTCTTTCTATTCTGTTCTTTCTTATTTCTCATAACCATAGTTATTCTAATTTTAAATCAAATCTTTCCCAATATTTTAAAATAAGTGCATGTTCTAAAGTCTTATAAATAAATCAACCACTTTTTAATAATTATTTTCATTTTCAAGTCAGGCATGAATCTTTAGTGTACTAAAAGTCTTCCTGATAAAATAAACATTGCAATGGTTCATGTCATATATTTTTTTCCATTATGTGACTTGCATTCATATTATGCTAAGGTCTAGAGTTGAAAAAATTAGACAAAAAATTTTACCTAAAGGAGTTCATCATCTAATGCAAATAGGAAGACAGATGAGCATAATGCAGTGTTAGAAATTCTGATATAATATATAATCTCCAGGATCTTATGAAAAAATGTCACAAGAAATTCCTAAAATAGAGAGTTAGAGGAGAGCATTTTAGGCTGAGTTAGAAGCCAATGCCAAGGTTTTAAGTAGAGATTGTAGCTGCTTGATAAATTGTGATAATTTAGAAAGGCTAAGTAAAAAGAGTTGAGTGTCTAGAAAAGAGACTAATCTTATTTTGGGTTTGCATATCATGCTCAAGTTCAGAGGCTTTCTGCTAAAAATGTGGAGGCTTGAAATTATTTTAAATAAAGAAAATATAATCAAGTTTGAATTTTATGAAAATAACTGTAGCTGCTATACAGAGAATAGGTATAAGTGGAAGGACACTGTAGTCATAAATAAATTAAAAGCCTATGACCATACACAAGAAAAACCTGGTACAAAGAACAAGCGTGAAAGAGTAGTGACAGCTGGTCTGGAGAACAGTGCAAGGATTTAAGGGCTATCAAAGAGACCAATGTACAATTTGATGTGAAAGGAGTGGAGGTGATTAAAGACTGAAAGTGTTAAGGGAGTTATTTAGGTCAGATTGCTGGTGTGGGTAACTGAGGAGGGCTAGTCATTCACTGCAAAGAGGAAGCAGATTGTCAAGTGGATAGGGGAAAGAGATGTGAGTGGAGGTGAGCAGGTTGAAAAAAATGAAGTGTTTATTTGGGACATATTGAGTTAGAGCAGTTTATCCATCTGGAGAAGGACTACAGCAAAGAAAAATGTCAGTGATAAAAATATTTGAGAATTATTTGTCAAAATATTATTTGAATTTCTGAAAACTCTGTGCACTTGGAAGATAAGTGCTTAAGTTTTAGGGAAACATAAGTCATGGTTTGTATTTTGGATATACTTCTAACTACTTAATTACCAAGGTTTTATCTTTACCGTCTAAAGCTAACCTTTTGTTAATTTGTGATGGTTAATTTTGTATGTCAAATTTACTAGGCTAAGCAGTCCTCAGACAGCTGGTAAAACATATTCAATTGTGTCTGTATGATAGTTTCTGGAGACATTAGCATTTGAATTGATAGACTGAGTAATGAAGGTCCTCTCTCACCAATGAGAGAGACCTGGCATTATCTAATCCAGTTAAGGTCTAAATAGAACTAGAAGACAAGGAAAAGTGAATTCACTCTCTCTAAGAAAGGACATCCATTTTCTTGATCCATTCTGCCAGTCTGTTTCTTTTGATTGGTGAGTTGAGGCCATCTACATTAATGGTTATAACTATTATATTTTGGTTTATAGTTGACATGTTATCTTTCTGCTGTTGTATCTTTAGCTTTCCATTCTATTTAATTGTCTGCCTTTTTTGGTGGCTTTATCCTATGTGTATCTAGAATACCTTTCAGTATTCCTTGTAGGGTTGGTTTGGTGATCATGAAGTTTTTCAGCTGTTGTTTGTCATGGAAGTATCTTATTTCTTTGAAGGACATTTGAAGGACAGTTTTGCAGGGTACATCAGTCTGGATTGGAAGTGATTTTCCTTTAGGATCTGAAATACTTCATTCCATGCTGTTTTTTACTTCATTGTTTGTGTTGAGAAATCTGCTGTGATTCTGATAGGTTTTCCTTTATCAGTGATCTGTCTTTTCTCTCTAACAGATTTTAGTATTCTGTTCTTATGGTGGATTTCTGGGATGGTGATTATTATGTGTCTAGGTGTAGTTTTATTTTGGTTATGGCTGTTTGGAGTTCTATATGCTTCACTAATCCAAATGTCAGTTTCCATTCTTATATTTGGGAAGTTTTCAGCTATTACTTCTGTAAATATCCTCTTGATATCATTTGTACTGTCCCCTTCTTTTTCATTTAGCCCGATTAATCTTATGTTTTTTTTTTTTGCATCATCTTGCAGGTGTTGAATTGTTATTTCCTGATTCTTTGTTATTTTTAAAAGGTCTTTCCTTTCCTGTTCACTAGGTGCAATCTTATCTTTGAGGTCTGAAGTTCTATCTTCCCTTTCATTGAGGCAGTTTTTACAGCTTTCAATAGAATTTTTGATTTCCTGTATATCTCTTTGAATCTGCTTTATGTATTCTGTTTGTTTCTTATAGTGTTCATTTAAGGATTCTATCTGTTTGCTTTGTTCCTCTAATTTTTTAGCTGTGTCTTCACTAGATATGTTCACTATTTCTTTCACTACTTTTATCATTTCTTCTTTTACCTGGGCAATTATTTCTAATTTGAATTTCTCCATAGCTTCCCCTAGTTGC
>PVJX010020711.1:0-32953 GCA_004027295.1 Dolichotis patagonum
GGGTTGGGGGCTGGGAGTTGTTTCTTATTTCTCCCTTTCGTCATGTTTTTGGTTCCTTCCATACAAGTGTACAGTGTAATGCCCAGACCCTTTTCTTGTTGGTTAAGGCTCCTCGAGAGGGCGCAGGCCAGGAGCTTTAGCCCTCTTCAATAGGTTATCAGAGATTAGAGTTCACCCACGGGCAGTGTGCGCTAGGTCCTCCCTTCTGGGCCAGTCAACCCCTGCAGGCCTTCACTGGGTCAGCGTGCACTGATCTCAGGGAAGTATTATTGTAGCGACTCACTGTCTCCCCGCCAGGGGCGTGGTCTAATCCAAGCAGATCCCACCAATCCGCTCCTTGAGGGGAGCAACCAGCTGAAGCCACTTCCTTATGGAGTTAGGGCTGTCCTGCCCAAATCCAACATGTTGTCCAGTTGGTTTCCCCTTTCCCGTGGGAGGGTCTTATTCTCATCACTCACCGAGTGTTGATGCCAGTCCCGGAGAACTGCGGGGCTCCCCAACCTCTGACTTCAGCATGGCTGCGGTGGGAATTCACGGTGCCTCTGGGTGGGTCGAGTGCAGGGCCGGTCCGGGTGAGCTGCATGCAGGGCTGTTCAGCTCTGCGCTCCGGCAGCTCAAGCCAGTCACTTCGGTGTGGATTGCTTGTTCAGGTCGGGCAGGACAGGAATTCAGGTGGCTCGAGGAGGATGCCGTGCTCGCTGATCTTAGCTTCTCTAATGGTAGTTTCAGGACCTCAAATTCGAGCGGTTTTTTGCACTTTAGTTTTTTCCTGGGTTGTGAGAGTCCATCTCTATCTGTTTGGGTCTCTCCAGGGTGTTTTATTCTGGCATTTGAGTTGTCTCTCTCAGAGAGGGTCTCTCTCCTGCTACCTACCAGTCCGCCATCTTGTTCAATCTCTCGGCATTGAAACAATTTGCCTTCTGGTTTAAAGCTAGAATTGTTGGTGAAACTATTAAATCTACCACTAGATCTTTTTGCAGCTCTGAGATAAACCTTCTGTCTCTTCAGGGTAATTTCAAGATGCATGTTCTAATTCTATCAAGTGTGTTCATTAAAAATGAAGAAGAAGCTCCAATGCATTAAATGTTTTATGTATAATTATTTTGACATTTAGATAGAAGCTATTAAAAAGCTTAATAAATAACCTTTCTTGATTAAATTACAGGTTCAGCTCCCAAACAGCAGAGTATACTCAATAACCAAACATCTAAGGATAGTGATAACAGGTAAGATATTAATTTGTCTTAGGTGTAAATTTGATAATTTAAATACTTTATCCTTAAAAGTTTAGGTGATTTTTTCCCCCCCTGAACTATTAGACAATTAACCATCAGTTTATTCACAAATTCCTTCCTTCCTTCCTTCCTTCCTTCCTTCCTTCCTTCCTTCCTTCTTTCCTTCTTTCCTTCTTTCCTTCTTTCCTTCTTTCCTTTATTTAGGATTTTTGAGGCAGGGTCTTGTCATATAGTTTGGGGCTGGCCTTGAGTTACTGTGTAGTCTAGGGTGGCCTTGAATTTGTGGTGATCCTCCTGCCTCAGCCTCCCAAATGCTAGGATTACAGGCATGAGCCACCATGCCCAGCTTGTTTGTTTCTGTCTTTCTGACAGGGTTTTACAATGTAGTTCAGGTTGGTTTTGAACTCACAGTGATCCTCCTGCTTCATTCTCCCTAATGTTGGGATTATAGGCGTCTACCACCATGCCTGACTCGAATTCTCTTTTTGTTACATATTTTCTGTGCCTATACTTTTTAAACAAAAAGTTTTTTTCCAGTGCTGCGAATGGAACCACAGTGTTTTGCATGCTAGTCCAGTGCCCCACCATTGAGTTATAACTTTAACACATTGTATGTGTTGTTTTTAGTGTTGTTTAGTCAAATCTCACTATGTAGTTCAAGCTGGTCTTGGATTCTCAGTTCTCTGGCCCCAGCCTCCTGAGTGCTGAGATTACAGATGTGTATCATCAAGCTCAGCCTCCCTATACATACTTCTAATCGATTTTTAAAGTTAATGTATTAGAGGCATCTTTTCTATTTCCCTACCTCATTCATTTAAATCCTGCATTTGGTTTCATTCTACGAATTTTCTATGATTTGTTTGTGTACTGTATGGACATTTTGGCTATTTTTAGTTCATTTATATTAAAAAATAATGTTCTATAATAAACATGTTTGTATTTGCCTGCTCACGTGACTGTATCACTAGGGTTGCCTAAATTCCATTCAAAATAGTTGTTCTAGTTTATATTCCTATCAGCAGTGTTTGAAAATTCTTTTTGCAAACTCTTAGAAGTACTGGTTTTTTTTTCTTTTTTCAACTTTACGGAAAAAAAACAACAAAATTCCATAACAAAATACTAGGAGAATAACAATAGTTAATGCATTGCATATTGTTACCTTCAGAGTAGTTATTCAGAGTACAAGATATGGGCATAAAAAAATTCTCCAAACAATGCTTTCACAAACTGTTGTTTTAAATGAGCTAAGAAACTATTAGTGTAACTAACTTCTGCCCAATTTTTTTTGTCTTTTTGAGACAGGGTCTTACTATGCAGTTCAGCTGGCTTTGGGCTCACTTTGTAGCCTAGGGTGGTCTCGAATTTGCAACTATGCTCCTGCCTCAGCCTCCCAAGTGCTGGGATTATAAGAGTGTGCCACCATGCCCGGCTTCTTTTCCCCTTTCTTCCACCCTAATTCCTCTTTTCTTTTGAACAGTTTCTTTCCATTTCACAATATCTATTCTACATTTTGATGTTTATTTACTCTTTCAGTTTCTTATGCCACGGAGACAGTATGATGTTTATACATGTGAGTCTGATTGATTTCACTTATGAATTATGGTCTTAAGTTGCATCCATTTATCCATGAATGTCTTAAATTTATCCTTCTTTATGACTGAATAGTACTCTGTTGTGTAAAAAGACCACATCTTTTTTAATCCATTCCTCAGTTCATGGATATTTGGATTGTTTCCAAGATTGAGCTATTACAAGTTGTGCTTCTAATAAACAAAGGTGCACATATATTGCTGTGATATTATGATGTTTTTAATTCTTTTGAAGGTACCCATATAACTGGGTCAAATGGGACTTCTGATCCTAGTTTTTTGATGAAGATCTCTACTGATCTCTACAGTGGTTGCAGCAGTCTACACTGCCACCAACAGTGGAGAAGGGTTTCTTTTTCCCCGTTTGTTATTGGTTGATTTCTTGATGGTAGCCATTCTTCTGGGGTGAGATGGACTCTTAGTGTTTTAATTTGTATCTGCTGAATCGTCCAATATTTTTTCATATTTTTTTTGTTGTTTGTATTTCATCTGAGAAATGCATATTAATCTGAGATGCCCATTTTGGGATCGGAATTTTAGAGGGGGTCTGATTTATTTTCAACTCTATACGTTGTAGATATAAGTCCTTTGTCTGAGGGACAACTGGCTAACCTTTTCCCACTCTGCATTGTCTTTTCATTCTGTTGTTTCGTTTGCTGTGCAAACGTTTTTTAAAATGTAGTATCATGTTACTAGAGTCAAAGACATAATCACGTCATCATCTCAGTAAATACAAAAAAGAACATTTGACAAAGTCCAACACATGATAAAAACACTATAGCAAATTGGAATAAACGGTCTTTATCTCCATCTGATAAAAACTACCTATGACAAACCAATAATCAACATTATACTAAATGGTTAAAAACTGAAAATTTTTACTTTAAAATCAGCAATAAGACAAGAGTGTCCACTATCATCACTCCTATACAATATAGTTCTGGAAACATTAGCCAGAGCAATTAGACAAGGGAAGTTAAAGGAATGAAAAAATAAAAAAAGAAATTAAAGGAATGAGGATAAGAAAGGAAGACGTTAAATTATTATTTGTGGATGATATGATACTCTACATAGAAGAGCCCAAAATCTCCATCAAAAGACTTGTAGATTTAATAAACAAATTAAATAGTGTAGATGGCTACAAAGTAAATACTCAAAAATCAGTAGCATTCCCATACGCAAACAGCAGACTCACTGAGAGAGAAATTAGGGAAATTAAAAAAATGCAGTACTTAGGAATCAGTCTTAACAAGGGGAATAAAAGATCTGTACATTGAAAATTACAGTAGTCTGAAAAAGGAGATATCAGAAAATGAACAGTATTCCTTGCTTTTGAGTAGGAAGCACCAACATAGTGAAAACAGCCATGCTTTCAAAACTGATATGAATTTAATGCAGTCCCAATCAAAATACCCTTACATACCTCACAGAACTGAGAAAACATGCCTAAAATTCACTTGGAACTAGAAGAGACCTAGAATAGCAAAAGCTATGCTGGGCCACGTAGGCAACATAGGCAAGGAGGTATAATCCCTGACCTGAAATTGTACTACAGTGCTACTATGATAAAATCAGCCTGGTTCTGGAAAACAGAAGGACCTGAGGATTGGTAGAACACAATACAAGACGCAGATGCAACTTTAAACACAGTCAGCCACCTTGTCTTTGACAGAGCAGCCAAACGTGCTCACAGGAGCAAAGATAGTGTCTGTAACAAGTGGTGCTGGAGGGCTGGGGAGTTAGCCAGCGGCATAAGTGCCTGTCTTGCAAGCGTGCAGCTGTGAGTTCGATCCCTGGTACCGATTTAAAAAAAAAAAAAAAGTGATGTTGGAAAAACTGGCTTTCCACATGTTAAAGAGTAAAACTAGACCCCTGTCTGTCACCATGCACTAAACTAAAGTCAAAATGGATCAGAGATCTAAGTATTAGAACAGAAACACTAAATCTGGTAGAGAGAGAATAGGTAGAAATTTTGAACATAGGTGGAGTCACAGACTTATGAACAAAACTCAGATCATATGAGATAATACTGCAAAGAACAACTGGGATCTCAAGAAGTAGTGGTTCTTATTAATGTGCAAGACGGTATTATCAGTGAAAAGGCCTGTTTTCCTTGTTAGTATCATAAATGTGAAGGTCTGATTGTGTTTGCGTTTGTGTGTGCCTGTGTGTTGCTGGGTGTTAAGCCAGGGCCTGATGTGTGCCAGGCAAGTGTTCTGCCACTCAGTGGCGTCCTCCGCCCTTGTTTGTGATTTGGATTTCCAGCAAACTTAGGATAAAGTGGGTGACTCAGATGGCTAAAGTGTAAAACTTAAAACACATTGAGACTTTAGTAGGCACAGCAGTTTTTGGTTCATTGAGGATTAGTATGTATGTTTTTTTCTAAAATTTTGATTGACACATAATTGTACGTATTTATGGAGTATGATGTGATCTTCCGGAACCTGTACACAATGTATACTGATTTGAGTTGGGGGTAGTCGATATGTCTATCACTGCGAATGTTTATTATTTCTTTGTGTGTGTTGTAAATAGCAAAATCTATATTGCATATTTTCAAATACACAGTTGGTCACATAGTTATCCTGTGTCCTATAAAACGTAAGAACTTATTCCTCCTATCCAGCTGCACCCCTGTACCACCTTTTTTTTTTTTAAGGCAAAGTTTTGCTGTCTAGTTCAGGCTGGCCTTAAACCCTTTTATAGCCTAGGTTGGCCTCCAACTCGTGATGCTTTTACCTCAGTCTGCTGAGTGCTGCAATTACAGGCGTGTGCCACCATACCGGCTGACTCCCCTGTACCTGTTACATGCTCTTTTTATTCTTTTTCCTTTCACTCCTTCCTAGCTTGTAGTAACCACTATTCTGTTTTCTCCTTTAGTGAGAGTTTTGTTTTTAGCTTTTGCGTATAAATGGGATGATAGGCTATTTGTATTTCTATGCCTGATGTATTTCACTTAATGATCATGTTACTGCAAATGAGAGGATTTCATTCTTTTTTATGATTGTGTAATATTATGTACTCTAGGTATGATCAAAATATATGGTGGGTATTTAAAAGTTATTACAGTAAAAAACATTGCCACTAATCAACCTCAAAATACTTGTCCTTACTCTGGACACACTTAGATCATTGTCCTTAGGACTTTCTGAGCTGTTCTGTGAGCTGTCTGTCATGTGTTTATGAGAAATGATTATAAATACGGAGAATATGCTGCCAAGTGACATAGAAATGAAAGGCAGGCTCATAAAAACATTCAGGTGTGACCTCATCCACTTTTACCAGCTCTGGCGCTGTGTGACTTCTGACTCTTCTCCAGAGTCAAAATGATCATTAAAGATACAGATTCTGAGTCAATTCAGGGACCTTGAGGCAGCCACACTAGTGCAACTAGAGACAGTCACAAGATAGGACTTCCAAAACTGCTTCAGAATGTGGGAGGGAGGAATGATGGGATAAGTGTGTTCCAAGTGAGGGGCGAGTATGTTGAGGAGGTAAATGGTATGACAGATTTAAAAAATTTAAATGTTCACTGCAATTCCCAGTCATTTCTCATGTTCATATATCACATCTCTATCCAGTCCTCCACTGATGGGCACTTAAACTGATTCCGGACCTTGGCTGTTGTTCCCCGGGGGCCCTTGCCAGGGGCCTCCTGGATGCCGGGTGTGTGCTCCGTCTCTGTGCTAGGCCCTCAGCTTTCTTTTTGATTTTTTTTTTTTTTGCGGGGGAGTGGTCCTGGGAGTAGAACCCAGGAATTTCATACTGAGCTTTATTCCCCAGTCCTATATTTTGAGACAGGATCTTGCTAAGTTGCCTAGTGTGCTGGCATTGTAGATTTTTTTTCAGCTCACAGTATGGGAGGTCCATGGTCAAGGGACTATCTTAGGTAAAGGCTTTGATGTTTTTTAAAGACGTTTATCTTTTTCCTCTCAAGGTTGAAGTGTGCCTTAGTTGTAATAAGAAAAAAAATGTCTCAGTAATTTAAAGTGATGTGAATCAATAACATTTATTTTATTTTTTTTTTAAAGGGAAAATCCTTGGCTTAAATGTAGTTCCCATTTGGAGATAACAATTCCTAAGGATTTGAAGCTAAAAGAAGCAGAGAAAGCTGATGAAAAACAATTGGTGATAGTAAGTATAGAATTTTGATCTTTAAGAAATGTTCTCGCATTCTATTTGTGCAAGGTGTTAAATAATAAATTCATTCATTTTTTTTCAAAGATTATTTTTGTCATAAGTTTTCATTATGGAAAATATTTCTGGTATTATATTTCCCCAAAATACATAGTCCATTCTGTAATAAGTAAGTTAGTTATCATATTTGCAGCTTTGTTTGTAGCAAATTTTTATGGTTTATTTCACATCTGTTACACATTTTTTAGATATCCAGTGTGCCTTGGATTATTACTACTTTTTTTGAGTAGTAGACTGAGAAACTAAAATAACAGCTTAAGATTCAGGCTCAGATTTTCTCTTTCAGCTGGTGCCTTTTCTCCTCACTGTGTTATTTGAGGCAGTTTGGTGTCTCCTCACTGCCCCTCCATTCACTTCTCCTCACGTGCCGAGGGTGGGACCCTTTCCTGCCCACCCTCTGCACACGCAGTTCCCCCTCTCAGCGATCTGCTTTACATTTCCTTTTCTCATTCATAGCTTTCAGCTTCTTAGCTCCCCGTGGAGTAATGAGTTTGTGAACTAGCCGTGGCCCCTGAAGAGTGAAATAACCACCTTGGTTGAGGTGTGTGATGTTCTCCCTAGTGTTAAAATCAAGGGTGCCATTTGAGTGGGTCCACACCAGAGTCCTAAAGCGCCACATGCTAACTCAACATGCTCTTTTTTGACTGAGGGGCTTAGTACCAAGAGCAAGTGTCTACACCTTGGCCTGTTTGTTGCTGACTAGCATGATCTCATTTCCCTCGGTCTGCCTAGCTTTTCTCACCGCCTCTCCATCACCAGCTTGAGCTGTGGGAACTCAGAATTAAAACTGATGGCAAAGGAACAGATTTTTTTTTTCTAAAGTAGAATTTCAGTAAAGTTAATAATTTTCCTAGAAAAGTTACTTATTTCAATTATCTTCAGAGAATTGAATTTCACTTAAAATGAATAGAACAGTGAGCTAAATAAACCTTTCCTTCCTTATAAAAAGTGAATAGAACATTCTTTATTTTGTGAAAAGTTACTTAAGTTCCCTTTTTGTATATATGGCCTGTAATTCTTACTGTTTATCCTGAGTTGATTATTTCACTAGTTTGTTATAACATTATTATGTAAAAAGCCAAAGGTACATGGATAGTCACATAGAAGTAAATTTGATATCTGCTGTTCTTCAATAAAACATTAAAACAGCACGAAGTACATAGTGTTTTTAAATGTACACATTGTAATTTTAAAATTATATTTTGCAAGAATATAATTTAGTAATTAATTTGAAAAAGAGTGTAAATATTCTATAGTTCGGCAGCAAGCTGAAAAAAGAGGTGTGTTGATTAAAGCCCAGTTGAAATGACTGAAGGCAGCATAGAAAAAGAGGTCAGCAGAATAACAGGGACATTTCTGCAACTCCAGTCAGTGTAATCAAAGGCTTTGTTTTGAGGCTGGGCGGTAGATTGTGACTTTAATATCAGAGATTAGCTTTGTAAGAATTTGCCTAAAAATTTTCCAGAAGGCATAGTGAAAGGAAAACCTGTTTTGTCATGTCTAGTGTATTTCTGTTGCCAAGTCATTGTGGTAGAGAATTTGGATTAAACAAATAATCAAGAGCTTCCTGTCAAATATGAAAGTCATATGTGGCTGTTGAATACTTGATATGTGCCTCAAGAGAGCTGAGATAATGCCGTGAGTGTAAAAGTTAAAAGACTATTACGATAAAGAAATGTGATGTATCTCAGTGTTAGGTTTGTTTGGTTAAAATGGTATTAAAATTTATTTCAACTGTTTCTTTTTTTGCATTCTTTAACATCGCTACTAGAGAATATAAAATGACCTGTGGATCCTATTTCTGTTGGATAGTGCTGGTGAAGAATTCCAGATGGTGTTAATGATGTCAGTGAATAGTATTTTTTGGGGGAGGTACTGGGAATCAAACTCAGGACCTCATGCTTGCCAGGCAGATGCTGTGCCACTGAGCTAAATCCCCAGCCCCATTAGTTTCTGAATGTACTGTGTGTTCTGCTCATGTAAGTAAACTAAGCCAAGGAGGGAACGTATGAGGCAAGTACTGATACTATTTCCAAATGATCAGAAGACAAATGAAATAGAAATGCATCCTCCATTTTATGAAAACTGCCTTGTGAAAGACACATTCATACACCTGTGTCCATTATCCACAGTAACCTAAAGTTGGAAGTAAGCAAAGTGTCTGTGGTGAATGACCGTAGAAACAAAAATATGGGCTGTGTCCAAAAGAATATTATTTAGCGTTGAAACAGAAAGGAATCCTGTTACTAGTTACTAATTTTTAAGTCTGTCATAAAAAGAAAATACTGTGTGATTTCACTTTGATGAAGTGCCTAGAATATTCAGATTTAGAAAGTAGAATAATGGTTACTGAGGAATAGGGAGGGGGCAGTGAGGAAGTGTTCGGTAAGTACAGTTTTGGTATTGCAAAATTAAAAGTTATAGATTAGTTGTACAGTCTGAATTTATTTAACATTACCAAATTGTGCACTTAAAAATGAATGATACTTAATGTATATTTTACTATAGCTATCGTTTTTTGTTTTCGTCCCTTTAGAACTGCCTGATTAGCCTGTAATCCTAGCTACTCAGATGGCTGAGACAAGTTTGAAGCGAACCAAGCCTATTATTTATTTTATTTTATTTTTATTTTGAAGGTAGTAGAAATACAACAGAACAAGACAGAACAAAGCCAATTGAGACAGTGCAGTGACTTTGGTACAGAACTTTATAGTAGGTTACCCGGATAAGAGTAATAGATACCTTCGTATATCTCATTATCTTCACAATAGTTGTCTAGTCAATGAAGTATAGCAAAATCAAACCAAAGAACATTATAAAATCAATCGAAAGAGAATACTGACTAGAGTAAAGCAATTAATCATAATGAAACAAAACTAAAAACAACACCTGCTTTCAAAGAGAAGATAGAGGAGAGCCCCCATATTTGCTATATTGCCTACAGCCATCCTGCCAAGAGATGCTCAGACCTCTGTCCCCAGTTGCTAACGGGGGGGGGGGTTTGGGATATTTGATTCCAAGCCCACACACCGGTAGGCTCAAGAGACACTACTGGGTCTCCTGGCTCGTGCCAGAAGAAGGCGCTTACCAAGAGGGTGGGCAAATTGCTTCTTTGTGCAGGCTCCTGGGTTCTGCCATGGCGGTGGCCAAATCTCGGGCCCTTCTCTGGTTCTCCTCTTGGCTCCCGCTGGAGGGAGGCACTTACCAAGAGGGCGGGCGAATTGCTTCTTTGTCTATTTTTTTTATTTTAAAGAGAATAAAACAAAACAAAAAAAACCTGAATAAACCCACTCAAAACAAAACAGTTTAAAAGTGATACAGGACTTCAAAACAGGATAATAGGAAATGAACAGTTGCTGCTGTAATTTTTCTTGTTATCTTCAGTCGATGCCCATACCAGCAGTTAAAATAAAATCAAAACAGAATAGAGTAAAAAAAAACCAAAACAAGATAAAACAATGAAAGTGATCCAGGATTTCAAAACAAGAAAATAGCAAATCAATAATGGCCATAATACGTCTTGTTTTCTTTGACATAGCTGTTCATGCCATCAGATATAATAAAATCAAACAAAACAGAATAAAACCAAACCAAAAAAAGAATGAAAATGATGCAGGACTTCAAAACAAGATAACAAGGAATTAACAGTGGCTACCAGCTTAAGGAGATTCCTCCATAGTTGCTCTATTGCATATTGTTATCTCTAACTAGATGCTCAGACTACCAGCTTTAGGCCTACAAAGTGAGTCAGACACTTAAACAGTGTAAGCATTAAGCTACGTGTGTGTGTGTTTTTCCTTTAACTTAAAAATAGCTATCATCTGTGTTGCCCTGGATCCACCAGTTGCTTACCATGGTGGGGTGGGGGCCAGGGCTCGCATCTTGTCACTCAGCCCTTGTGGTTGCTGTTGGCTCACGGGAAGGGACTGGCTTCTTGTTTCTCCTCCCTGCACCCTGTGTGGCTGCCGCTGGCTCACAGAAAGGCAGCCCAGCCAATTTAATGAGACCTGTCTCAAAAAATAAAAGCTGAGCATGTGGCACATACCTGTAATCCTAGTGCTGTCTGGGAGACTGAGGCAGGAGGTTCCCAAGTGTGAGCCTACCTTGAGCAGTTTAGTGACTTAGACCTTAGACTGAGGAGGTAGTAGTGTGAAGGCCCTGGATTTAATCCTCTTTACTACCAAAATATAAAGAAGAACAGATTAAGATACTAGCAAAATAATCTATAAAACACTATTTTTTACAGACTATTTTAGTATATGTGCTGCTATAACAAGCACTCTTGTACATTCTTAGCAGTGTAATTATTACAACTATGAAATGTGTATTCTTATTTATACTGTATCTACTGTTTGTAGCTTTTGGGTTGTGTTTTTTGTATTGAAGATACTAAATTTCTTGAACTTGTGCTATATAGAAGGGAAAATTTTTTTGTACTGGGGATTGAACCCAGAGCCTCTCGAATGATCATGTATGTTCCCCCTACTGTTTTGTTATTTTTGAGGTAGATCTTCTAGGTCGCTAAGTTACTTGCTCAGGCTGGATTCTATCTTCTGACTCTTCTGCCTCAGCCTCCCCGAGTACTGGGAGATACATGATCCTATTGTAGCTTTTGAGGCTGATGTTCTGGAGTAGTTTTTTGGGAAGGAAAAAAACCCCTTTTCTTTGCTTTTTATAAATAGGATGCTGGACAAAAAAGATTTGGAGCAGT
This sequence comes from Dolichotis patagonum, assembly GCA_004027295.1. Lineage (NCBI taxonomy): Eukaryota > Metazoa > Chordata > Mammalia > Rodentia > Caviidae > Dolichotis > Dolichotis patagonum. The sequence continues at coordinate 11,733 of PVJX010020711.1, forward strand.
GTCCTGTAATGTTTGTGGAATGCTTTACACAGCTTCAAATCCAGAAGATGAAACTCAACACCTGCTTTTTCACAACCAGTTTATAAGTGCTGTAAAATACGTGGTAAGTGGAATTTGTGAATTCTAATGTATAAGTCAGATAATTAGTTCAGGAACTTAGATAAATTCCCAAATTAAATCATTGAAAAATTTCTGTTTTTAGGAAACAATATACATAAAGCACATGTAATGTATATACTGGCTTATTATAAAGGCTAAGTATAAAATCCAGGTAATTTATTCTGACTGTTTTATGTTGTGGGATCTTTAAATCATTTTTCTAAAATAGTTTTTGGACTTTTTCTAAGAAGCAATGCTATTTATTTTGAATGTTCCCTAAAAATTTTGATTTTAATAATGGTTTACTGTTAATTATCCTATGTAATACTCATATAGCTTGGTGGAGTTTTGTATTTGGGGAGTGATAGTGATGTATATTATAATCAGTAGGTGTTTGGTGGATTTCCTTTACCTTTGATATCATAAGAATTTTTCTAACACTTAAAAAATACCTAGTATTCTAAAAAAAAAATCCCACAAAGTAAAAATGTTTTAGTAAAAAATCTATTTTAGCATAAAATATATTTAAAATATGAATGCCTTTGAGGCATATGAGGTAATAGTATTACTCTTTTTCTGGAAGTAGAAAACATTTTTTGCAGTTTTGAACCATTTCAGATATCTTGTGAAAATAGTAATTGAATGTAATTGCTGTTTATCCATATCTGAAATGGAATCTATTTTTGTTCTATACATGTTACCTTCAGTACTGTACACTCACATTAATAAGACCTCCAGGATATCTGAACTGAGATCACCAATTCATTTCATGTAGGCCTGTATATAGGCACCAGATGCGGGATTAACTAAAAATCATTGTTTGCTCAGTTAAATTCATCTAGCTTTGATTGAGGAGTTTCTGTTCATTGTTTCGTTCTTCTAGTTACTTGTGCCCTGAATAGGTAGAGGTCATCTTTTTTGGTTCTCTGCTGTGATCATCTCTTATATTCTTTATTTCATCTGTCTTTCCCATGTATGTTCCTTTCCACCACTTTACTGAAGAAAATGTGTGTACGGATATAGAATAGTTTTTGTTAGGTAATGATTTATCAGTTGAAATCTGCTATCTTTTTAATTTGTCTGTGGTAATGTTCATTTCTTAACGAAGGAAAATGGTTCTATCAGGAAGCTACACACAGAATAGTTATGGGACAGAAATGTTTCAGTTCATTTTACTGCATGAATATGGTTGAAGTCATTTCTGTTCAGTTTATGTTTTTTCTTTTGAGCTAGGGTCATGCTTTGTACAAAGTTCAGGTGCCCTTGAACTTGCTGTGTATGTCAGACTAGACTGGCCCTGAACTCAGGGCAATTCTGCCTCAGCCTATGGAGTGCTGGGGTTGTAGGCATGCACCATCATGCCTGGCTTTCAGTTTATATTCTTTAATGCTGGTGATCATTCAGTTTCCTAGAATTAGAAACAGGTTATGTTTTAAAACTTTAGTTCTTTATCTTAGGAAAAATCTGTTTTGTTTGTTTTTTTTTGAGACAGGGTCACACTATATAATATAGGCTGGCCTTTAACTCACTGTGTGACCCAGGCTGGCCTCAAACGTGTGGTGATCTCTTGTGTCAGCCTCCCAAGTGCTGGGGTTGCAGGTATGCGCCACCATGCCTGGCACTTTAGGAAAATTCTTAATTTCTGAGGGGGAAAGAAACTGTTCAGTGAGGAAATAAGTGTTCTGCTCTTCCAAGGTACCAGAGAAAGTTGACTTAAATGACAAAGTTGTAGTATTTTGACTCTTCAGCAAAACTGCAAAGCATTGTGGTAGCCTAGGGGAGGAAGGCTGATCCTGTCCCAGCTGACCCCTTGTACCCGCTGGATCGGGTGGAGCTGTGGGTTTATGCTTCTTTTTTTTTGACGTAAGCTCAGGAGAAGGAACTGAGTTTAGCAGTTGGTTGTCCTTCACAAAGGATCAAGACGAACGTGTGTGTCTGCACAAAAGACTAGTCTGAAGCCTTGTAGCATTCATGTACAGTACGCATATCGGTGAAAAATGGGGATCTGCCGTGATCAGAGCTCTAATAGGTTCATGGCGTTCGTTGAGTTGCGCCTTGGACAGACGGTTAAGCACTTGTAAGTGCTTGACAAAACAGTGTTTTCACTGCCTATTTTACCTGTTATGTTTGTTTCTTGGTGAGAAGAATGTAGAAGGCATTTGGTGTACTGGCTTTAATTCATGTTAAGTGACAGTGTTCAAAAATGTGAAATACAGTTTTGTTTTACTTGAGTGTGTTTAAATAGAATAAGTTAGAAACAGTGAGTATTACTTTTTAAGGTTTTTTTTTTTTTTTTTTTTTGGTACCAGGGATCAAACTCATGACCTCATGCTTGACAGGCAGGCGCTTACACCACTGAGCTATATCCCTGGCCCTGAGTATTACTTCTTAAATTTTAATTGAACATTCTTTAGAAAACAAGTACCTGTTCTTAAGGACATTTTCCCTGGACAGGTAATAACCATGCCAGTTAGAAACAAGTGCTGTCTTACTTTTACAAGGTTAAACTAATGTTTACATTGTCACAGTAGAAGCTGATGCCTGTCCAGCCTGTTCTTGGTTGGCTAAAGTATCTGTGTTTTCTTTTCCTTGTGTTTTTACCTCCTCATTGGCTTGGGATAGAGGCAAGTTGGGAGAGAGACTCCCTTTGTGCATGCCTCCACTGTACTCTATCCGGCTGACTGGCACTGCTGGGGAGATGAGTGATACAGAGATTAGGTGTCACTGTGTTGTCTCTGCAGCCTCCAGCTGCTGGGCTCAGCAGTCAGCAGTCCTTGAGAACAGGAAATTATTTCGGTCTGAATTAAACTGTTTAGGAAGGAATCTGTTTTTGTCTGGGTTTTTGATGCTGGAACCGGGGCTTTGTGCATTACACAAGTAAGTACTTTCAAACTGAGCTGTATCCCCAACCCAGCAAAGCTCACTTCATGCTTCTGGTGGAGCCTGGACTCCCATTTGGACCTCGGAATCACTCAGTTTCCATCATGAACAAGGTTCTGTTTCCTAAGGTGAGATAGAAAGTAGGAGCAGCTCTCCATTGGCGTTGGGCCAGAAACCTGCGTTCTGAGCTGTCAGTGATAAGAAAAGGATGAATACTATATGGGCAGTCAGTCATATGTCCTCACCTTCAAGCTTGGGAGCAAAATCTGAAAGAAATGAAAACTTAACAATAAAATATTTAACTCTTGGATGTGAGGTCGATCCGGCCAGGGTTGATTCGGCTGCTCTGGCCGGCTGGGCGGTGTCCTTGTCCTCCCTCACCACCCCGTGTATGTCCTTCCCAAGGCTGTGAACTTGGAGGACTGTTTCCTTGGTCAAGGGTATGTGTGTAGTTGCACTGCCCCACTAGAACCTACAAATGAGTTTTCAGGTTTTGAGTTGACATAGTACAGTTAAAGCAGGAGAAAGCATAATGTCTTTTGGGGCAATTATGATTGAATTAGGTTTTGTGTGCAGTAAATTGGGAAATATGCAGTCAATTCAGGTTATGATACTTTGATTTTGAATGTTGCTTTTGTGGGACTGGAGGTTGAACCAGGGCCTTCACTGAGCTACACCCTCAGTCTCTGGCCTCTTTTGAGACAAGGTCTTGCTGAGTTGTTAAGTAGCTCAGGATGAGTGTGCACTTGTGCTCCTCCTGCCTAACTTTCCTCAACGCTGGAACTATGGGAGACTGGAGGATAGGTTTGTTTGAAGAGCAGAAGCCAAGTTGTTGCATTTCCCTGATTAAACAAACCAGATGCTGTAAAATATTGGTGGTTTTTTTGGGTTTTGTTTTGTTTTGCTCTGATAATATTGTGTTAAGATTTGAGAAATAGGAATTTGAAAAAGAAACATTCAAGTTTATAGATTTCAAATTTTCAGATTTCCGATACTTACTTTTTTGTTTCCTTGTATTAGGTATAGTTAGACCATTGTATGTATAAATGCGAGGTGAGAGCAGTGCTTCCAGGTATTAGATGTTCTGCTTTGGGTTAGAGAGTGCCGTGGTGGAAGAAAAGCACCCTCACTGTGACATGTGCGCTGCATTTCTGTAATTTTTAAGGAGTTTATGGATCCTGGAGGGGAGAAAGGGTAACTTGGACCTTAATTAGTTGCAAATAAAAATCTCTTCAACTTCGTGTACCAGCTAGTGTAAAGCCTTGCTGTTAGTGATAATGGGAATTAAAACTAAAGCCTAAATTTGCAGAGAAAAAGCATTAATTGGAGTGCAGGAGAGCAGGTAAGGAAAGGAGTCCAGCTGGAGTAGTAGTTAGGAGCGGGCACACTCTGAACAGGACCCTGTGCTGCCCTGCAAAGCCAGGCCAGGCCTTGGGGGTTAGTCCCAGTGGCTGGGGTCTGGTAGATCAGTACCTCCGCCCCGGCTTTGCAGCTCTGGAGGAATCCTTGGGCTTGGGGGGGGGTTCTGGTGAAAGGATTGTCTTTGTGGCTGCTTTATTCAGGTGCACCTCTGTTTTTCCTGACTCTTGGAATCCAGCTGAGTATAGGTTTAGGATGTGGCTGTGGGGTTTAAGTGTGCTCTGACTGTAAGGGAAAGAAGGGTCTAAGAACAGTGTGGCGCAGGTTGTTTAAAAGCTGTAATCACATTTCTCTGTGAATCTTGAAAGTCACTTTATTCTTGAAGGAGGATGAGACAAGCTAGGAAAGTCTGTGGTTAGCAAACTTTCTTCTGTCGACTTTTCCTAAACCTATATCCAAAATTTCAAGGTAATAAAAGTAGACAAAAATGAATCCCAGCACTCTTGATAGGTACAACTAGGAGGATCACAAGTTTGAGCCCAGCCTGGGTGATAACTTCGTGAGAACTTTTATCATAATTTTAAAAAATTTAAAAAGGGATAGAACTATACCTTAGTTTGAAAACCCTGGGTTCAGTCTCTGAAGAAAGTTCAGCTTTATTCTGCTTTAGTTACATAGTGAGCATGTGTAGGTCCAACTGAAAAGTCACAGGTCGTAGTGAAAAGCGTTTTTACATCCCATACTGCTAATGAGTAAGAGGTTAAGGGCCCAGGAGTTAATTTGTCCTTTGTACCTATAGCAGTCTCCGGTTATGAGTGTAGGTTTTACCAAGTGCAGTTTGTATTGATTTTAAATCATTGGGATTTATACATACCTTTGTTATAAGTGTCAGTGTCATAAATTTCTGGGGATCAGAGAAACAATTGTGTATAATACAGGTGATAACTTTTCTGTCACAGAAAGTACATTCTTTAGCATTTTAATTTCTTTCTAGAAATCTCATGTAATTTGTCTCTTTCTATTTAAATACTAATAATAGCAGTAAAGTTCTTTTCTGCTATTCATTCCACATTTGTGTCTTCTCTCTGACTCTTCTTGTTGATTTTTTTTTTCATGATCTGGGGTTATAAATTTTAGAAATACTAGACATACATTTAAAAGAGCCATAATGTGGAGGGCCATGGTGAAAACTGCCATAAAATTACACATATAAACATGTATACATGCATACACATATATCCACACATGTGTTAGTATGTTTGAGGGATGGAAGTTAGTTGTTGAAAAACATATACTACTCTGGAATAAGTTACTGTTTTTAAAAATACATAGTTTATTTTATTTTTCTATTCATTGATTGTGTAATTGATTAGTGTAAAGGAGACATTGTGTAATTCACTGATTAGTGTAAAGGAGAGAGAAGTATAGAAAATGGTGAGAGAAATAGATGTTAGGATAGACGGAACATGAATACAGAGCGAAGATGTCAGGCAGAGTCTGGGAAAGTGAACACCTGAGTAGAGTTAGAAAGGAGAAGTAGGCATGATCGATCGCCTTGGGTTTAGGAGGACGTAGGCATACAGGCCGAGGGGAACCGGTGACTCGGCAGGTTGGGAAAGAGGAATAGTGCATTGCGGCTTGTGATTGTGTCATGTGTTGGAAAAATCTTTGCAAGAGATGAAGCTGGAAGAGGCAGCTGAGAGGCCAGACCATGAAAGACTTTATAAGGCGTGAAGATGTCAGTGAAGAAGCCATAAGAAAATATACTTGGTCGCTATAATGGTGATGGGAGCTGTTATTTATTGGGGCCTGTTTTTGTAAGAGACATTATGCTCAATATTTTATAGTGTTTTCTCACTTGGTATCTGTGTAGTTTTCTGTTGTAGATTTTTTTTTAATCCATTTTTACAGGTGAGCAAACCCAAGTTTAGAGAAATGAAGTATTTTGCCCAAGGCAACATACTTTACAAGTAGTATTTTGTATTTAAATTTAGGTTTTTCTTTTCTTCTTTTCTTTTTTGATACTAAACCCAGAGCCTCATACTGGCTAGACAGGTGATCTGCCACTGAGCTACATACCCACCCCCTTTTTAAAATTAGTTTTTGAGCCAGGGTCTTGCTACATTGCCCAGGCTAGACTTAAACTTTGTCTTCCAGTCTCAGCCTCCTGAGTAGCTGGGGTTGCAGTGTGTGTACCTCCGTGCCCAGCTCTTTGTGATAGTTACTATGTAGCGATCACTGTTAGGGTAGTTAGTATGTTACTCACCACGGTGATCTACTGCTTAGATCAGGTTCTGCACATGTGACATGTAATGCATATTTCTTGAATAAACTGAATTTCTCCATGTATTTGTCACTTTGGAAGTTTAAATAGTAGCACTTAAGAGTTTTCGGCACCTTAAGCAATATGGTCAAATTGACTAGACACGTCTTTGTCGCTAGTGTTAATACTAGATTATAAAAAGAAATGTCTGAAACATGCATTTAACTCCAGCTTGTACCATTGATACTTGCATGACTGTCCTGTTGGTGGCTTGAATCAACAGTGGAACAAGCTAGACTCCCTTTGGGTGGCACAGGACAGTCCTTGAGGTACAGCCCTGTGTCATGAACATGTTAAAATCATCTGGTTGAGGGCTGGGGGTTAAGCTCAGCGGTGTAAGTGCCTGCTTGACAAACGCAAAGTCGTGAGTTCGATCCCCGGCACCAAAAAAAAAAAAAAAAAAAGATCTGGTTGAAATAATTATGTATGTTAACATTTTTATTACACTATTTTATTACTGTCTGAGAAAATAATTACAGATAAGTTGAAGGGAAAATAATTTAAATCACTATGCCATCATTCACATCATCCTTATTTATATTTTTGTGAGTTTAAAGCATATATAAATAAATGTTTACATGTAAGATCCATTCAACAATTTATGTATTTCAAGAGGTTTTTTTGGGGGGAGCAGAGCCTTGTGCTTTCTATGTGAGGTATTGTTAGAACATTTGACTAAGTTTATCTATGTAATTGTTTGCTTTTGTGTTTTGAGACTGGGCCTCACTGTGCAGTCCAGGCTGGTCTTGAAATCACTGTGTAGCCCTGGCTGGCCTCATAGCGCTTTCCTGCTTCAGCCTCCTGAGTGCTGGGAGTATGCCACCATGCCCAGCTATGACTAAGATTTAGAGGAATTAATTTTATGTTTTGTATTGATTTAATTTTTTGAGACAGTCTTGCTATGCAGTTTGGGCTGGCTTTGAACTCCCAGTGATCCTCCTGCCTCAGCCACCTCAGTGCTGGTATTATAGGAGTGCGCCACCGTGCCTGGCAGGAATTAATCTTACTTAATTTATTTAGTATTTTTTTTAAGCTTTAAGATTTTTTCATTCACTTGCTGGCCTTGAGCTCACTGTGTAGCCCAGGCTGGTCACAAACTCACAATCATCTCCTGCCTCAGCCTCCCGAGTGCTGGCAGTACAGGTGTGCACCACCACACCCGGCTTCATTCACTGATTTTTTAAATCTGATTTTATTGATGTGTTTTATGTACATATAATTAACACATTCACCTAGAGAGTTTGTGCCTGTACATGATATAGTTTGATTCTTTTTTTCCCCATTCTCCTCCCTTCAACCCCTCCCCTTCCCTATTTACAAAGACTTTTGTTTTCTTTTCTCCTTATTTTCTCATTCTTTTAACCGTTCCCCCTTTTCCTTTCCCTTGTTCCCCTCCCGAGCTTTAAGATTTTAAAATAGATGATGTTTAATCTCAGGACTCTGTGCTCACGTTGGAGTCTCAACTTGGCCGCATACTGAGCTTCGTATTTTTCTTCTCGGTCAACGGTATCAGAGCAGCCTTGGGCTTTTGGCAATAGGTTTTTTGAGTTTCTCACATAAGATTAATATTCCATCTTTGTCTCCCCTATTTCTCTTCCTTTTCTCTCACAGACACAGACATGAATAACCCCTACCCACCTTCAAAAGTTAGTTATTGAGCCATGGACAGTTACCTTTCAGCCTTTCCAGTTATTTTTAAACCCAAGTGTAACATTTTCATTTTAGTAGATACTTCTAAATGATAAAGACTATCCTTTTTTTCCCCCTACTGACTTAAAGAATAGAACTGTACCATTAAAAGTGAACTGATTCCTTTAAAATGAAGGTTTTTATCAGGGTTGAAAGCTTCTCACATATCTCATAGTTTTCTATGCTGTTCGTTGTAAATGAGGTTTGTGAACTGCACTGTTTGGTATGTCGCCTAAGTTCTTTTACTCTAAAGGTACTCCTTGTGTAATTTTTTTCTTTTGCAATATTTGTTGATTTTTTTGAAGTGGGTATTGCCTTTACTTCCCCAGGTATTTCTGATAAGTATCGTTATGTGACCTTTTGTGAGAGTGACTGGTAGGCACATGGGAGGTTGAGGTGTAATTGATGCGCAGCTAACGTGCATACCCTAAGGGATGCGTTTTGATGATTGTGTACATCAGCGTGTCCACACCAGTGTATTTTGTGTTCCATTGTGATTTCTCCTCTGTCTTCTTTTTTTGAGGGGAGGGAATAGCTAGAGTTCCACTTTTCCACTGCTTTTCCACTGAGCTTCATCTTCAGTTCTTTTTACTTTGTGTTTTCAGACAAGGTCTCTCGCTAAGTTGTCCAGGTTGTACTCAAACTCATGACCACCCTGCTCTATCTCCCAGACACCAGGATTACAGGCGAGTGCTACCACGCCTGGCTGTGGGAAAAAATTTTTTTAACTCAAATGTTTTATTATAAAAAGTTAATACTCATATATCCATAAGCTAGTATGAACTGAAAATTCATCATGTATTTACCTTTTTTTTTTCCTCTTAGTGCCAGGGATAAAACTCAGCACCTCATGCTTCACCAGGAAGCGCTGAGCTAAATCGCTGCCCCTTACTTCACTGTTTAGCTTAACCTTCTAAATCTTCAGTTTCATTGATTTTTTTGGCTGCAATGTAAGGAGATCCTCCTTTGTCTGGGTGGTTCAAGAGCAGAATTTCTCAGTGAGCATCTCTCATTTTTCCTTGGCAATGGAATTTACTCCTAGTATTACTGTGCTTCTCGTTTTGTCAGTTTGAGTTCCAACCCACCTCTACAGTAGCCACCGCTGAAGGCAGGTTTTGGTGAACTGAAAACCTTGTCTTACTTGAGGCCCCATATGCTGTAAAACATAACAGTCTGCAAAGCCCGCAGCAATAATGGTCGGTCCAGCTGCTGCCATGGTACTGGCTGTGTTTTGGGGCCGGCCTTCCAGCCTTAACTCGGAGTGTGGGTCATCTCAGTCCAGAGGCCATGGCCACCAACTACCTGCTTTTACCAAAAAGTGACCCAACCACCGCTGTGCATGAACCTCCCAAGTCCACCAGCACTACATTTTTTTGTTTTTGATTGAAAAAACCCAGAAGTCACTTGTATTCTTAGAGTAACTACTACAGCAAGAAGAAATGAATAGAAATATAAACTAGGGGCTGGCTTGTAGTTTAGTGGTAAAGTGTGCTGTATCAAAACTAAAAACACCAAAATAAACAAAAACAAAGAGTACTTCTGTGAATATGCTAAGCTTTTTGCTTTTTAGCGGCCAAAAGTGCATCAAGACACTTTAGCTGCTTGCTACGAGAGGATATGTGTAACACACTAGAACTAACGGTGAGAAGTGTAAACGGACTACATTGACGTTTATGTCTTTGCAAAAACGGATCTTGTTATTCTTTTGAATTGTGTGCATCTTTCTCTTTACCCTCCAATCGGCTCAATTTCAAGCCATACATGGACTTCTGCTCTTCTGAGTCCTCTCAGATGTGAGTTATGTGAGAATTGTGGAGGGCAGAAAAGCACTAACTTCAGTTGAGGCATGTAAAAGTCTAAGTAGAGTGTTAGACATTAGCTTCGTTCTTTCATCTTTGCTTTGTCAGAGATTTAAATTATTGTATTTAACTTTGGGAACATGTTATCAATTTGTTCTGTTCTGTGAGACTAGATCCTTGATCTTAGTTGGCTACACTTGCAGGAAGGGAAAATGGAAGTTAGCTTCAGAGTGACTACTCTGTGTGAGCAATCTTGTTTAGTTCCTGTGATGACAGCCATTGCATAGATCTTGGATTTGGAAACGGACTCAGAATTCCAGGGGTTTGTACAATATATATATAAATTTTTTTTAAAGGAGAAAAGTTTTATTGTTGCCCTCAGTTTGTGGCGGTTTCAGCCGCAGTTGGCTGGCTCCAAGGCGGGGTGGAGGGGCATCACAGAGGAGAAACAGTTCAGGCAGACAGAAGGCAAGAATGCAGCCAAGTAGCAAAGCAGCAAGGAAGCAGCTGGAAAACACTGTCTAAAATTGGAATTACATCACAGCTACTTGTGACAGTTTTCAGGTGAACATGCACACCTCACGCTGTTTTAAGAGAAAATTTAACTCTGAAAAACTAATAAAATAATTTGTCTAATGCCTATGGATATTTAATATAAAGATACGAGGCTAAAACCGCTTTCAAAGGCAATGGATAGGAAAATAGTTTATTGAATTGTTTTTGCATAACTTAGTTCACAATGTGTGACTCCTTTACAGCTTGAAGCTACTTAAATTTCTAGTTCTGTATTGAATTTATAGAATTTTTTTTCTTTTTAAATGAAAAGCCTTCACTTTCATTCTGTGGAAAATGGATTCACTTAACAGCTTTTCCCCAAAATAACACCAATACAGATTTCTTTTTAAATAGGTGGTATCTTTTATGCCTTTTAAAAATGATGTACTTATATTCAGATCTGTGTATGATTCAGATTGTTTATGTGAAAAAAGGACTTCATGACTCTTGTTTCTGTTGCATTTCAAATCTTGCAAACATTCACCAAATATAATTAATTTTAGTTACCTGAATTTTTCATATTCTTTGGATACTCTATTTTGTAAACATATTTTGATTTTTAAATGTTTTAACCTAAATTGTTACATGTACCAAGCATGTCGCTAGAATTTTTGACTCCAACTAAGATTCTGTTCCCCAAGATCATTAAGAAAACCCAGCTTCTCCACCCCTCTCTGGGGGGCGACTGCGATCCTGCCTGCATGTGGGCTGAGAATCAGACATCTCATGTCATCCTGTCCCCCATCCCGTGTCCCCCCTCCTCCCCCTACCTAGCAAGTGGGAGCCAGTGAACTACACATCTTGTGAAAAGATTGGCTATGTTTTTTAGTATGAGCTCCCCATACGCAAAGATATGGACAACCATCTGGAGGAGAATGGGAGACAATATAGTGAAGATCCTGGGTTGTCTAGCTTTGAAATTTATGCTTTCTTATGGCCCATTCTGTTCTGTTTTGTTGTGTTTAATTTTTACACCCTTTTAAAATAAAAAATTAAAAAAAAAAAAAAAAGAAAACCCAGCTTCCTCTTGAACTTGTCGCATATAAAAATTTTAGCTGCCTTTTTCTTGATCTCATCGAGCTTTCGTTTTCTTAAAGAAACAGACTGGGAAAAAAGGATCTGTTTTTTCTGTTAGCAGTATGAATTGCTTTTGGCAAGGCCTTTTTATGTAAGGTGGGTTGGGTGAGATGAAACAGCTAGTCAAGCTCATTCCTTTTGTACCTATTTTGAACTTCAAAGTTCCTAGTTTTAACCTCTGGTTCAGTCCCATCTTACTAGATTTAAGTGGCTTTTGTTTTGTTTTGTTTTTTCATGCAGGTTCTGCTCATTAATCACCACGAGTGTGGATCTGAGGAAGAGTTTATTACCTCTCTTTTTTTGAGTATGTTTAACTTCAGATACACACAACGTAGCCTCTCCTTCCCTATTAGATTCTTAGAAGGTAGTTATATTTTTTTATAGTCTCCTTCTTGTGGCTTTGATAGTTGTGATCAATAAAAATAAAAACTATTCCTTTCATACTGGGCTACTGCATGCAAATCAGTTCATGTAAAACCTCCTGGAGGTCTTTGGCATGCCAGATCTACAGCTATGAGTGTTTGTTTGTGGAGGTAACCATGTTGTAAAGAAATCTGAGAGTTTAATTCTTCTGTCAAGAATCTGGGAGTTATACTTTAGGTTCTGGGAATCACTGACTTTAAGGGGCTTGCCTTTGGTGCGTGATTTTCAAAATTCATTTAAAATGGGAAATGATAGATTGTACATTTTTGTGCTATTAGATATATCTAAATGAGTAATAAAAATTAGCTTGCATTGTGCCTACTGTATGTGTAACAAAGTAGATGACTTGTCATGCCTTATTAAACATTAAAGAGGATTTTTTTTACATTTGCAATTTAGATAAATTAATATATTTTTCCTCTTGTACATTGTTATAATAAAATACACAAAATTCATTTTTTCTTTTATATGTAGGGCTGGAAAAAAGAAAGAATTCTGGCTGAATACCCTGATGGCAGGATAATAATGGTTCTTCCTGAAGACCCAAAGTATGCTCTGAAAAAGGTAACTTTCCAGTGAAATTTCAGGCTGAATGGTTTAATGTCAGTGTCAAGTAGTTAACATGTTGCCTGCATAACCCAATTAAACATCAGTTCTAAAAACAAGAAATAAACATTTAAAGAATACCACCCATTTTGTAAATTATGGTAATCCTTATAATAAATGCAAAATATCTGAAATGAATTTAAAATGAATTAATTACTCCTTGGTAATATCAGTAATTTGAGTGACTAAGTAGAAATCATGCTAGTTGACTTAATAATGTCAGATGATCTCAAGAATCAGAATTAAAATTAAAACTTGAGGGCTGAGGATGTAGCCCAATGTTAGAGTGAATGCTTAGAGAAACCTTGGATTAAATCGCCAGACGAAAAACAAAAACAGAGCTGGGCATGGCGACACACCTGTCTCATTTCAGCACTCTGAGAGGCTGAAGCAGCAGGATCGCAAGTTTGAACACAGGCAACTTTGTGAGACCCTGTCTCAAATAGAAAATAAACAGAGATCTAGGAATTGTTCAGTGTGGAAGCCTTAGGTTTAGTCCTTTGCAGTGTCCCCAAAAGAAAGAAAATCCATAACATTAAACTTAAAAAGTTAAAACTTCGATTTTAAACATAAATTTCTGAATAAAAGCTTATTGCAGAAAGATACTTACCAGATGCCTAGAAGTTGTTTGTCCTGTAGGGCAGCTCAAAAGTCACGAGCAGTAGCGTAAACTTATTTTTAAATAGTATCTTGGGCAGTGGATACAGCTCAGTGGGCGGGTGCTTGCCTAGCATGAGTGAGGCCCTGGGCTGCAAAAATAATTAATAAAAATGAATAATGTTTTCAGATAATGCACTCAGCATGTTTTTATTCATCCTCTGTCTGTTTTTTCAGAAGTACTTCATAATGTAAGCAGTGGGTCCAGCTGTCTACGTAAAAAAGTTACATTAAAATGTGTCCAGGGCCGGGGATTTAGCTCAGTGGCGTAAGCACCTGCCTGGCAAATGTGAGGTTGTGAGTTCGATCCCCAGTACCCAAAAAGAAAGTGTCAAAAATGGCTGGAAACAAAAGGAAAGTACTTCATTTACTGTACTTTTTTAGGTTAACAGACCTCTTTAGGATAGGAATACTCCATCTAAGGAAGTTGAAGGAAAACATCTATTATTTGAAGGTGTAGCCAACCTTGTACCTTAACATAGACGTTTCTTTGTGGTTCCGGATTTCTCAGATCCCCAGAGCCTCTGGCTGTAGATCTAGATACCCAGCCCCGCTGCCGGCCACCACTGCCCAGCAGTGCAGATCGTGGGCCGGCGTGGTTTATACTCGAAACACTGATCTTGCTCCAAGCAGAAACTTGCTGAGCTAGTGACTGACTAATGAAAGGGATGGAAGTGCTGGAATTCCAGCTGTTACCAGGAGGCGCAGCGGGAGCTTGGCTACCTTATCTTGTGTGGAGCTAGACTTTTCTAAGAATCCTCTCAGTTAATGGTAGTTACCTCATTTTAGTTTGTCAGGGCAAAATCTTGATTCCGTATATATAACTGAGTATATGACTAGTGGGTGACCCATGATGATGAAAAATGTAAACTCTAGGGAGTCCTGAGGAACTCTGCTTTTGGGACTGGCAGAGTTGCGTTGTAGAGGTGGGATTTAGCAGGACCTCTGTTCCCATCACTGAGCAAGAGGTACTCTGACGTGCCGCAGGCGTGAGCACCAAGCTGTCTTAGGGATCACTGGCGTAAGTGACATGAGTGGGTGTTTATTGGATTCAACTTTCGCCACATTGTCCAACTGGGGAAGGAACAAATGGGTGTGTGCTTAGAGGGCTGTTTACTTTGGGTGCCTCTGGAGTTGGAGCTTCTGTTTGACCTTGATTGGTTCTTGGAGGAAGCGTGGAACAGTTTGATGCCATATGAACGTTTTGGGCTTCAGTCTCTGGCCTCAGATTTTCTAGATGTTTAATGTCTGACATGGTTGCCCTTTAATTTGTTGTCTGTGTAAAGAGGAGCTATGAACTTCCAAGGAAAGCTGGTTTTAAATGAGACAAGAGTTGTATGGTTTTGCTCTGTTTTGATGTCTGTCTGGTTGAATGGACTCTTCCTGTATTGCCCCAGCTGGCATCCCATCTCACGATGCTCTTAACTTCAGCCTCTCAAATAACTTAGAGGTGTGCATTGCCGCTCAAGCTCTAAGATAGTATTTGTGAACTGCTTTGCATTATGTCTGACCCATAAGTGGTTTGATAGGGGTAAACCTGAATTTCTTTCCTCTGTACCTTGATTGATTGATTGATTGATTGAGGTAGGGTCGCACTGTGTAGTTCCGGCTGGTCTGGACTCACTGCATAGCCCAGGCTGGCCTTGAACTCGTGGTGATCCTCCTGCTTCAGCCTCCTGAGTACTGGGATTACAGGTGTGTGCTACTATGCCCAAATTCACTTCTAAGATACTGATTAAAGCTTGGAAAGAAAAGTGGTATGTTTGTACTAGTAGGTAGCCTTGATGATCTTCTAAGCTAAGTGTGGGAGTCTACCCCCTCTGTCTCCAGTCTGCTGGAGATAGATGGGTCTCCTGTTCTCCCCTCATTTTACATATTGGTTCATATAAGGCTTATGGAGAGTTATTGATTAGCACAGTCATCCAGAGCTCTTTAGAGAATACCCTGCTTGGAATATATAGTCAGCTTATTGAACTAAAAACAGTATGTTTTTACATAGATAAACAATGCTTTCATTGTTTAAAAAATTATTCTTTATTTGGCAGGTTGACGAGATTAGAGAGATGGTTGATAATGATTTAGGTTTCCAGCAGGCTCCGCTAATGTGCTATTCCAGAGCTAAAACACTTCTCTTTATTTCTAATGACAAAAAAGTAGTCGGCTGCTTAATTGCAGAGCATATCCAATGGGTAAGTGACTTTTTAAAAGTGCCCGCTAGTTTGTTGTGTAATGAGTTTACCTTGTAATCTTGAACAGTACGGTGCTGATAACTTGTCTACATTTTAGGTAAGGAAGGGTATGAATACAAGAATTCCTGTGTGTAATTCTTTTTCAAGTCACTAATTTCAGGATAAGTCTACAGACTCAAAAATACTGTAGAAGTTTGTTTAGCATGTTTCTATGTTGAAAACTACTGTAGTGGTGACTAATAGCTCACCACTTCTTTGATTGAGATTTAGGTAAGTAGGTGGCTTTTGTTGAGGAGGCAAATTGTATAAAACTCAGATAGCAGGGTCCTAATAAGGGTCGCTTGCATTGGAAGTGCTGCCTGTACCCGAGACCAGCGCAGAGAACAAAAGCTTCTAGACTGTAGTCACTTTCGCTCTGAAGCACACCTGAATGCTGGGCTGTTTTGACCACGATCTTGCTCATGAGTTCAGTGTGTGTTATATGTGACTACTTTTTAGTGGTATTTTTAGCGTATTAAAAGCTGCCTGCAAAAGTATGCATCATCACAACAATTTGTAATGAAGTAAAAAGTCAAAACAAATCAGCATGAGTTTGTTTCTCTATTATAGGCTGCATGGTTTTAAAAGTCAGCCTGAAATTATGTAGTTCTTCTGACTCTTGCTATGACAAACTTGGTTGGTTTTTTTGTGTGTCTGTGTCAAGAATTAAGCTCCCTCACAACCTGGCACTGTGCCTCTGAGCTATGTGCCTGGCTGCACACTTGTTTTTTAAATACGTAGCTAGTAAATAATTTTGGGTTATAATGTGAAATGACTGAGTCATAGAAGTTTGCGATTCTTTAAAAAAAAATAAGTTTGCTATTCTGAGATTGAGTTAATTTTCCATAGTGCAGACTATGGTGTTTTTAAATTTCCTTTCCACCCTATTTTAAAAATGAGTTGAGGAAATGTTGAGACTAGAAAGTAGCTTATGTAGTTACGTAGTATTCACTCTTAATGGTGTTGTCTAATTGCTTTCAAGTTTTATATTTTTTTCCCATTAAGAGATTGTTCATGTCCTACACTGGCAGACGTGAGCCATATATGTATTTTTTATTTTATTATTTATTTTTACAATATTTTGTTACTCACTTATTTCAAACAGATGAGACTGTGAGGAAAGGGCCTTTTTAACTTCCTGATTTTTCTGCTATCCCTATTTTTAGTTCCTGTGTAGTTGTGAACGCAAGAACTGCAGGCTGTCACAGGACCAGTTAATGCCTCCGAGTTCTGACCATGGTTTCTGTTTTTCTTTTTGCGACAGAGTTTTGCTATGTAGTTCAGGCTGGCCTTGAAGTCACTTTGTGGCCCAGGGTGGCCTTGAACTCATGGCTGTCCTCCTGCCTCAGCCTCCTGAGTGCTGGGGTTACAGGCCTGCGCCACCATGCCCAGCTTACTGTGTGTTTTTGCGGGTCCTCGGGACACAGGAGGCGAAGGAGCCCGTCAGCAGCTCCTGCGGGCTTTGTGCGTGTCACTGTGTCTGACCTCTCAGAAGTGAGAGACTGGATCTCCCCAGCTAACTGGTGCAGGACCCAGGGCTGAGAGGCGTTAAGGGACTTTCTCAAGGTCACACACAGAACGGGGATCCAGATTTGCCCGTTTTCCGAGAATGAGGGTGAGAGCGTAAGCGGCCTGTAACTTGGAACAGAAGCCCGACAGTGTGGTCAGCCGGCTCGGTATTAGGCAGTTGCCAGCTAATATCCCCACTGACGTGTGTCTCGATTCTGACGTTTCTCAGGGCTACAGAGTCATAGAAGAGAAGCTTCCAGTTATCAGGTCAGAAGAGGAAAAAGTCAGATTTGAAAGGCAAAAAGCTTGGTGCTGCTCAACGTTGCCAGAGCCTGCGATCTGTGGCATCAGCCGGATCTGGGTGTTCAGCCTGATGCGCCGGCGGAAGATCGCGTCCCGCATGATCGAGTGCCTGAGGTACGCGCGTCGTGCGCCCTGGCCGGGCTGTGACTGAGTTCAGGGCTCGTCGCGAGGTCACACGGGCCTTAGAAATTTCGTGTAAGATTGTCAGTGTGTTGGGTCAGCGTATTTTTGTGTAAAGTTCACGTGGAGGGAAAGCACTGTAGATTAAATGTTAGGACACCGTTTTGTCTTAGTTTGTATAGTTAGGCCAGTGGAACCAACCCACTTACTTCAAGCAGTGGTTGACATTAGAGAATGTAAATGAAAAATGTGAAAAGTTTCTGGTAGTTCAACTTTTAGAAAAATGTGTCTTAATGTTACAATATTTATAAATTATGTTTCATTAGTTTTTCCTCTATAACATTATTTATCAAAGATATAAAGAGGAGACAAGACACGTAGTTGGCTGCCCTCCCTCCCTCCCTCCCTCCCTCCTTTCTTTCTGTGTTTTTAATTTCTTTCTGTGGTGTCTCACTGTGTGTCCCAGGCTGGTCTCTAACTTCGGGCAGTTCTGGGTGTAGCCATGCACCTTCATGCCTGGCGAGGTTTTGGGTTTGCTCTATAAAGCATGTTTGATAAAAGATTAGTGGAGGTTTCAAAAGTTGTAGGTATTGTTTTTGTTTGTAGGATCTTGGTCACTGTTACCTTTAGGTGTGGCCTGCAGAGTAATCCGTTGTTGGGGAGCCTAAGGCTTGAAGCTCTTACTAGACCCCTGCTGCCTGTTTGGTCTGTCCCCGTCAGTGTGATTAGGAAGTGATGACTGGCCCCACTCTTGTCGTAAGATGCAGGTTTGCTTTTAGCTCTTTCAGAAGTAAGCCTGGAAAGGGAGCCGGGCCCGGGGGCCATGCCTGCTACCCCAGCGCCCAGGAGACTGAGGCCCGGTCCAGGCCAGCCTCGGCAGCATGGCAAGTTAGTGAGGCGTTGTCCCAGAGTGGGCTGGGGTATAATAAGCAAACAAATTTAAGGAGAGTATTGCTTTTCCTTTAAATCTTGTGGCAACTGTAAATGACTGTAGTTCATTTTTAAAAAAATGTAGTTGTATTTCTTCTGTTTGATAAGTGAGTAACCTTTTTGTTAAAATACATGGTTTCTGCTTTTATCACTTACTGTTCTTTCTTATATGGTCTTTATATTAACAATATCCAGAATTTCTTGTGATGGAGATAGCAGTGTGAATATTTGATCAGCAGGGTATATGCTGGCTAAATTTAACAAGTTTTTTTTTAGTAATGGCATTTCTGAGATGCAGTCATGCCCCATAAAATCTATTTCAAGTTTATAATGCAGAAGACATTACCACTATCTCATTTGAGGACATTTCTGCCAACCCCGTGCCCTGATGACCCCGTATCCATTAGCAGTGACTCTGTTTCCCACATCCCCAGTCCTTGGCAGCCACCGGTTGCTTTCTGTGTGGCTCATTTGCCTGTTCTGAACGTTTCATATTCTCGTAAGGGGAACCCCACAATGTATGACGGCTTGTGAATGGCCTCCCTCCCTGACAGGTCTTCAGGGGTCTGCCACGTGTGGCACAATATAATTGTGCACACACACACACACACACACACACGCATGTATATGGATTTTACTGCCAAATAATACAATATTATGTAGTTAGACCATTTTATTTATCCATTCATCTTAGATAAGTGGATAGCCCAACCCCATTTGGGTTATTTTTACTTGGTGGTTATTATGATTAATACTGTTCTTAGCATTCACCTGCAAATTTCTGTGTGAATGTGTTTTTATTTCCCTTGGTTCTGTCTTTGGGAGTAGAATTGCTGGGTGTGATGTAGAGTGCGTTAGCCAGTATTTAATGGTTTTGAGAAGCCACCGTGCTGCTGTCCACAGTGGCTGTCTCGCTGTATGGCTCCCCATCACTGGCACGTGTTACTGTCTTTTTAAAATTGTGTTTTAAAACTCCTTTCCTTATTGCTCTTTATAAGTCCCTGCCATATATATGACTGGCAGATATTTTCTACCATTTTGAGATTATCTTTTTATTCTTTTTTGATAATATCTTTAAAGTACAGCAGTTTTTAATTTTGATTAACTCCAATTTATTTATTTGTTTCTTATTACTTCTGTTGTATCGCACTTGAGCTATTTTCTAACCTGTGGTTACAAAGATTCATGGCTGTGTTGTTTTTGTACAAATTATAGTTTTAGGTCCTGCATTTAGGTCTTTGCTGCATTTTGAAGTGATGATGTGAGGTGTGATGTGAGGTGGGATATCACACACCCTTGTGCTGTCTTCTCATGCTTGTTGTTCTAGCACCATGTGTTAAAAAGGACCCTTCCTCCCACTGCAGGTCAGTAGTCCGGGCACACAGCAGGTCACTGAGCTGAACGTGAAGATTTATCTGGACCCTCAGTTCTTTTCTGTTAGTCGTGTCTGTTCTTGCACTAGTGCTACAAGTTTTTTTTTTTTTTTTAAATAATTTTATTTAAAGAGAAAAAAATGAAACAGAATAAAGGGTAGCAACAATACAGTATTCCAAGGAAAAAAGGAAAAGAACAACAACAAAAAAAACCTAAGAAATTATTGCTTGACAAATTACATGCTGACTTCTTGGAAATAGTTGTTCAATTTACAAAGTTAAAACATGTAAAGCAGACATTCAAACAGTGCAACTGTTAACAGTTCTGCTCCACAATCTGACAAAAACAGCAATGGTCATCCATCTTACCCATGCAAATATACATGCAATTATATCAAAAGGGTAGAATTAAACACAACAAAACAGAGCAAAGTGGATCACAAGAAAGCAATGTAAGAGACATAAATTTCAAAACTAGACAATCGGAGATATTCACTCTCTATCATAATAACTCTTGTTTTGGTCCAAATAGTTGTCCAGATTGTCACATACAGGGAATTCACATGAAGCAACCTAGTATGGCATTGATCTGAGCAGGATGAGGAGGGCATTTCAGTCTTCAAGACCAGACATTAGGGAAGCCAAGAATGGCTGTCATAGTGTCTCTCATTCTCCTCAAAACAGCTGTCCATACCTTAATGTGTGTTGAACTTAAACAAGGCAAAGCGAGCTAAGATCACTTTGAACAAAAAGTGATAGTTTTGCTGGACTTCACATGATGACATTATGGAATCAGCACTGGGTATTGTAGTGTCTCTTTTTCTTAAAAGTAGTTGTTCATTTCAACATGTGTTATATAGTTGGTTCTCGTAAACTGTTTATAACCTCTACACATGCATGAGTCTCTACTTGTATATCTATCATTTCTGCACTAGCAGGAAAAACAAAACAAAGCAAGATAAAACAAAACAATTCCTAGAAAAGCATGAGGCAGAAAAGTCACATAAAACCGCAATGCAAGGTGATCTACAATGGTTACCATGGTGTCTCAGCAGTGTATAACAACATTAATAAAAACGAAGCATTGGAGATATTATAAGACTTCAAAAGCAAGTAATAATCAAACCAGAGTGGGTATCTTAGTGAATCTTGTCATCTTCAGTGTAGTTGCCTATACACTTAGACTTGATGCTATCCATTATAACAGATTTAAATAAAATCAGTCAATACAAAGTAGCAATCTAACAAACCAGATTCAAATAAGATCAGTCATAATAAGACAGTGTAAGTT